>CASBWL010000040.1:4004637-4163301 GCA_949130495.1 Sambucus nigra | reverse complement strand
CCATTGTTAGTGGGGAAGTGTAACAACCCGCGTAATTTTGGGCTATTTTAATGAATTTCTAGAAAATGGAGGAAAATAAAGTTTTTGATAAAATTATTTGTATTGCTCAAATATGTTGGTTGTTATTTCTAAAGGCGAGAATTTCAAACGGTTTCGAAATTGGTGTTATAACGGATTTTAAAATGATTTTAAAATGTTTTTAACTCTTGGAGTTGTTTTGACTTCCAACTCTTCATTTCTTTGCCTTATTTAAATGAGTCTTTTGGATTCCAAGTCTTCATTTCTTTTCATTATAAAAGGGAGCCTTGGGCAACCCTTTTTAACACTCTTTTGGCAAAAAATTTGTCAACAAATATATTTTGTATTCCTCTTCTTTTTATATACACATTGGCCCTTGAGATTTGTGAGTTCCAACCTTAGATTAGAGGTGTTATTGGGGCAATTTTGTTGGAGGTTATTGGAGGAGCTTTTTTAGATCTTTTGAGTTGATCTTGAGGATGTGATCGTTGGTTTCTCATCATGGTTTGAGGTATGGGGTTTTTCACAATAAGCTCCTTAAATCTCGCGAGTGTCATTCTCTTTGATTTCTTATTAACTGAACTCATATTTGAATTGTTAAATTCATTGAAATCTGTAAAATAATTGTTGAAATTATTTTGATTCATGTTGTATCATTATATTATTGATGAGCACGTTGTCATGAGATTTTAATATGGCACGGATGTTGGGCAACCGCCAAAATTCCTGTTTCCCCGGCTATGGCTTGATAAAGCATATACAGATGTGGTCAGGCCTAATTACCCGGTTAAAGTGTTGTTGAGAAATTTATTGATAAAATGCTATTGAGATTTGCATTTGATTTGAATATTCGTACTCGTGTTGTTAACCTTTATTCATCGCTAAAATATATTTGTTGAGCATCTTTCCTATCGTATTGTGTACTTCCCCATATTTTCTTTTAGTGGCAGGTTAACGTGGATTTTGGGGCGCTATGGAGATTGATTTTAGTGAGGATTGTTTGGGAAAGATTTTAATTATTTATTTTATTGTATAGAGCATTGGAGATTTGTATTTTATATTCGAGTTAGTTGTTGCATGTAATTCGAGAGACTTGGTATTTATTTGACGAAATTGAGATTAGTTCTTTCGTTTATATTGTGGGATTTTTTAGATGCTCTATACCTTGGTATATTATGTATTTAGTTTAGTTTTATCACATTAGCGCTCCGTTCGCTCTCTCCGGGCGGGGGGGGGGGGGGGGGTTACAAATGGTATCAGAGCTTTGGTATACGGCAACCCTCGGGGCTTGGGATTAGGATTCATTGCGTGGATAGCAATTTTTGGAGATACAAAATTTCAGGTGATATTCATGATAGGCATCTCGATTAGATGTGAGGAATTTATTTTTGGAGACGAAATTATATTTGGAGATCGTTTGCCTTATTTTTGAGAGTTAGGCATTCGACGAATTTCGAGGGCGAAATTCCACTGTTAGTGGGGAAGTGTAACAACCCGCGTAATTTTGGGCTATTTTAATTAATTTCTAGAAAATGGAGGAAAATAAAGTTTTTGATAAAATTATTTTTATTGCTCAAATATGTTGGTTATTATTTTTGAAGTCGAGAATTTCAAACGGTTTCGAAATTGGTGTTATAACGGATTTTAAAATGATTTTTAAATGATTTTTAACTCTTGGAGTTGTTTTGACTTCCAACTCTTCATTTCTTTGCCTTATTTAAAGGAGTCTTTTGGATTCCAACTCTTCATTTCTTTTCATTATAAAAGTGAGTCTTGGGAAACCCTTTTTAACATACTTTTGGCACAAATTTTGGCAGGAAATATATTTTGTATCCCTCTTCTTTTTATATACACATTGGCCCTTGAGAGTTGTGAGTTCCAACCTTAGATTAGAGGTGTTACAGGGGCTATTTTGTTGGAGGTTGTTGGAGGAGATTTTGTAGATCTTTTGAGTTGATCTTGAGGATGTGAACGTTGGTTTCTCATCATGGTTTGAGGTATGGGGTTTTACACAATATGCTCCTTAAATCTCGCGAGTGTCATTCTCTTTGATTTCTTATTAATTGAACTCATATTTGAATTGTTAATTTCAATGAAATCTGTAAAATAATTGTTGAAATTATTTTGATTCATGTTGTATCATTATATTATTGATGAGCACGTTGTCATGAGATTTTAATATCGCACGGATTTTGGGCAGCCGCCAAAATTCCTGTTTCCCGGGCTAAGGCTTGATGAAGCATATACGGATGTGGTGAGGCCTGGTTACCCGGTTAAAGTGTTGTTGAGTAATTTATTGATAAAATGCTATTGAGATTTGCATTTGATTTGAATATTCGTACTCGTGTTGTTACGCTTTATTCATCGCTAAAATATATTTGTTGAGCATCTTTCCTGTGTATTGTGTACTTCCCCATATTTTCTTTTAGTGGCAAGTTAGTGCGGATTTTGGGGCGCTAAGGAGATTGATTTTAGCGAGGATTATTTGGAAAAGATTTGTATTATTTATTTTGTTGTATAGAGCATTGGAGATTTGTATTTTATTTTCGAGTTAGTTGTTGTATGTAATTCGAGAGACTTGGTATGTATTTGAAGAAATTGAGATTAGTGGTTTCGTTTATATTATGGGATTTTTTAGATGCTATATACCTTGTTATATTGTGGATTTAGTTTAGTTTTATCACATTAGCGCTCCGTTCGCTCTCTCCGGGCGGGGGGGGGGGGGGGTGTTACAAATGGTATCAGAACTTAGGTATACGACAACCCTCGGGGATTGGGTTTTGGATTCATTGCGTGGATAGCAATTTTTGGAGATATAAAATTTTAGGTGATATTCGTGATAGGCATCTAGATTAGATGTGAGGAATTTATTTTTGGATACGAAATTATATTTGGAGATTGTTTGCCTTATTTTTGAGAGTTAGGCATCCGGCGAATTTCGAGGGCGAAATTCCATTGTTAGTGGGGAAGTGTAACAACCCGCGTAATTTTGGGCTATTTTAATTAATTTCTAGAAAATGGAGGAAAATAAAGTTTTTGATAAAATTATTTTTATTGCTCAAATATGTTGGTGGTTATTTCTAAAGGCGAGAATTTCAAACGGTTTCGAAATTGGTGTTATAACGGATTTTAAAATGATTTTAAAATGTTTTTAACTCTTGGAGTTGTTTTGACTTCCAACTCTTCATTTCTTTGCCTTATTTAAATGAGTCTTTTGGATTCCAAGTCTTCATTTCTTTTCATTATAAAAGGGAGCCTTGGGCAACCCTTTTTAACACTCTTTTGGCAAAAGTTTTGTCAACAAATATATTTTGTATTCCTCTTCTTTTGATATACACATTGGCCCTTGAGATTTGTGAGTTCCAACCTTAGATTAGAGGTGTTATTGGGGCAATTTTGTTGGAGGTTATTGGAGGAGCTTTTTTAGATCTTTTGAGTTGATCTTGAGGATGTGATCGTTGGTTTCTCATCATGGTTTGAGGTATGGGGTTTTACACAATATGCTCCTTAAATCTCGCGAGTGTCATTCTCTTTGATTTCTTATTAATTGAACTCATATTTGAATTGTTAAATTCATTGAAATCTGTAAAATAATTGTTGAAATTATTTTGATTCATGTTGTATCATTATATTATTGATGAGCACGTTGTCATGAGATTTTAATATGGCACGGATGTTGGGCAACCGCTAAAATTCCTGTTTCCCGGGCTATGGCTTGATAAAGCATATACGGATGTGGTCAGGCCTAATTACCCGGTTAAAGTGTTGTCGAGAAATTTATTGATAAAATGCTATTGAGATTTGCATTTGATTTGAATATTCGTACTCGTGTTGTTAACCTTTATTCATCGCTAAAATATATTTGTTGAGCATCTTTCCTATCGTATTGTGTACTTCCCCATATTTTCTTTTAGTGGCAGGTTAGCGCGGATTTTGGGGCGCTATGGAGATTGATTTTAGTGAGGATTGTTTGGGAAAGATTTTTTTTATTTATTTTATTGTATAGAGCATTGCAGATTTGTAGTTTATTTTCGAGTTAGTTGTTGCATGTAATTCGAGAGACTTGGTATTTATTTGACGAAATTGAGATTAGTTCTTTCGTTTATATTGTGGGATTTTTTAGATGCTCTATACCTTGGTATATTATGGATTTAGTTTAGTTTTATCACATTAGCGCTCCGTTCGCTCTCTCTGGGCGGGGGGGGGGGGGGGGGGGTTACAAATGGTATCAGAGCTTTGGTATACGGCAACCCTCGGGGCTTGGGATTAGGATTCATTGCGTGGATAGCAATTTTTGGAGATACAAAATTTCACGTGATATTCATGATAGGCATCTCGATTAGATGTGAGGAATTTATTTTTGGAGACGAAATTATATTTGGAGATCGTTTGCCTTATTTTTGAGAGTTAGGCATTCGACGAATTTCGAGGGCGAAATTCCATTGTTAGTGGGGAAGTGTAACAACCCGCGTAATTTTGGGCTATTTTAATTAATTTCTAGAAAATGGAGGAAAATAAAGTTTTCGATAAAATTATTTTTATTGCTCAAATATGTTGGTTATTATTTTTGAAGTCGAGAATTTCAAACGGTTTCGAAATTGGTGTTATAACGGATTCTAAAATGATTTTTAAATGTTTTTAACTCTTGGAGTTGTTTTGACTTCCAACTCTTCATTTCTTTGCCTTATTTAAAGGAGTCTTTTGGATTCCAACTCTTCATTTCTTTTCATTATAAAAGTGAGTCTTGGGAAACCCTTTTTAACATACTTTTGGCACAAATTTTGGCAGGAAATATATTTTGTATCCCTCTTCTTTTTATATACACATTGGCCCTTGAGATTTGTGAGTTCCAACCTTAGATTAGAGGTGTTATTGGGGAAATTTTGTTGGAGGTTATTGGAAGAGATTTTGTAGATCTTTTGAGTTGATCTTGAGGATGTGATCGTTGGTTTCTCATCATGGTTTGAGGTATGGTGTTTTACACAAAATGCTCATTAAATCTCGCGAGTGTCATTCTCTTTGATTTCTTATTAATTGGACTCATATTGGAATTGTTAAATTCATTGAAATCTGTAAAATAATTGTTGAAATTATTTTGATTCATGTTGTATCATTATATTATTGATGAGCAGGTTGTCATGAGATTTTAATATCGCACGGATTTTAGGCAGCCGCCAAAATTCCTGTTTCCCGGGCTATGGCTTGATAAAGCATATACGGATGTGGTCAGGCCTGGTTACCCGGTTAAAGTGTTGTAGAGAAATTTATTGATAAAATGCTATTGAGATTTGCAGTTGATTTGAATATTCGTACTCGTGTTGTTAACCTTTATTCATCGCTAAAATATATTTGTTGAGCATCTTTCCTGTCGTATTGTGTACCTCCCCATATTTTCTTTTAGTGGCAGGTTAGCGCGGATTTTGGGGCGCTATGGAGATTGATTTTAGCGAGGATTGTTTGGGAAAGATTTGTATTATTTATTTTGTTGTATAGAGCATTGGAGATTTGTATTTTATTTTCGAGTTAGTTGTTGTATGTAATTCGAGAGACTCGGTATTTATTTGACGAAATTGAGATTAGTGGTTTCGTTTATATTGTGAGATTTTTTAGATGCTATATACCTTGTTATATTGTGGATTTAGTTTAGTTTTATCACATTCGCGCTCCGTTCGCTCTCTCCGGGCGGGGGGGGGGGGGGGGGGTGTTACAAATGGTATCAGAGCTTTGGTATACGACAACCCTCGGGGCTTGGGATTAGGATTCATTGCGTGGATAGCAATTTTTGGAGATACAAAATTTTAGGTGATATTCGTGATAGGCATCTAGATTAGATGTGAGGAATTTATTTTTGGAGACGAAATTATATTTGGAGATCGTTTGCCTTATTTTTTAGAGTTAGGCATTCGACGAATTTCGAGGGCGAAATTCCATTGTTAGTGGGGAAGTGTAACAACCCGCGTAATTTTGGGCTATTTTAATTAATTTCTAGAAAATGGAGGAAAATAAAGTTTTTGATAAAATTATTTTTATTGCTCAAATATGTTGGTTATTATTTTTGAAGTCGAGAATTTCAAACGGTTTCGAAATTGGTGTTATAACGGATTTTAAAATGATTTTTAAATGTTTTTAACTCTTGGAGTTGTTTTGACTTCCAACTCTTCATTTCTTTGCCTTATTTAAAGGAGACTTTTGGATTCCAACTCTTCATTTCTTTTCATTATAAAAGGGAGTCTTGGTCAACCCTTTTTAACATACTTTTGGCACAAATTTTGGCAGCAAATATATTTTGTATTCCTCTTCTTTTTATATATACATTGGCCATTGAGATTTGTGAGTTCCAACCTTAGATTAGAGGTGTTATTGGGGCAATTTTGTTGGAGGTTTTTTGTGGAGGTTTTGTCAATATTTTGAGTTGATCTTGAGGATGTGATCGTTGGTTTCTCATCACGGTTTGAGGTATGGGGTTTTACACAATATGCTCATTAAATCTCGCGAGTGTCATTCTCTTTGATTTCTTATTAATTGAACTCATATTTGAATTGTTAAATTCATTGAAATCTGTAAAATAATTGTTGAAATTATTTTGATTCATGTTGTATCATTATATTATTGATGAGCAGGTTGTCATGAGATTTTAATATGGCACGGATGTTGGGCAACGGCCAAAATTCTTGTTTCCCGGGCTGTGGCTTGATAAAGCATATACGGATGTGGTCAGGCCTGGTTACCCAGTTAAAGTGTTATTGAGAAATTTATTGATAAAATGCTACTGAGATATGCATTTGATTTGAATATTAGTACTCGTGTTGTTAACCTTTATTCATCGCTAAAATATATTTGTTGAGCATCTTTCCTATCGTATTGTGTACTTCCCCATATTTTCTTTTAGTGGTAGGTTAGCACGGATTTTGGGGCGCTATGGAGATTGATTTCCGTGAGGATTGTTTGGGAAAGATTTGTATTATTTATTTTGTTGTATATAGAATTGGAGATTTGTATTTTATTTTCGAGTTAGTTGTTGCATGTAATTCGAGAGACTTGGTATTTATTTGACGAAATTGAGATTAGTTCTTTCGTTTATATTGTGGGATTTTTTAGATGCTCTATACCTTGTTATATTGTGGATTTAGTTTAGTTTTATCACATTAGCGCTCCGTTCTCTCTCTCCGGGCGGGGGGGTGGGGGGTGGGGGTTACAAATGGTATCAGAGGTTAGGTATACGGCAACCCTCGGGGCTTGGGTTTAGGATTCATTGCGTGGATAGCAATTTTTGGAGATAGAAAATTTCAGGTGATATTCGTGATAGGCATCCCGATTAGAAGTGAGGAATTTATTTTTGGAGACGAAATAATATTTGGAGATCGTTTGCCTTATTTTTTAGAGTTAGGCATTCGACGAATTTCGAGGGCAAAATTCCATTGTTAGTGGGGAAATGTAACAACTCGCGTAATTTTGGGCTATTTTTATTAATTTCTAGAAAATGGAGGAAAATAAAGTTTTTTAAAAAATTATTTTTATTGCTCAAATATGTTGGTTATTATTTTTAAAGGCGATAATTTCAAACGGTTTCGAAATTGGTGTTATAACGGATTTTAAAATAATTTTTAAATGTTTTTAACTCTTGGAGTTGTTTTGACTTCCAACTCTTCATTTCTTTGCCTTATTTAAAGGAGTCTTTTGGATTCCAACTCTTCATTTCTTTTCATTATAAAAGGGAGTCATGGGAAACCCTTTTTAACATACTTTTGGCACAAATTTTGGCAGCAAATATATTTTGTATTCCTCTTCTTTTTATTTACACATTGGCCCTTGACATTTATGAGTTCCAACCTTAGATTAGAGGTGTTACAGGGGCTATTTTGTTGGAGGTTATTGGAGGAGATTTTGTAGATCTTTTGAGTTGATCTTGACGATGTGAACGTTGGTTTCTCATCATGGTTTGAGGTATGGGGTTTTACACAATATGCTCCTTAAATCTCGCGAGTGTCATTCTCTTTGATTTCTTATTAATTGAACTCATATTTGAATAGTTAAATTCATTGAAATCTGTAAAATAATTGTTGAAATTATTTTGATTCTTGTTGTATCATTATATTATTGATGAGAACGTTGTCATGAGATTTTAATATCGCACGGATTTTGGGCAGCCGCCAAAATTCCTGTTTCCCGGGCTAAGGCTTGATGAAGCATATACGGATGTGGTGAGGCCTGGTTACCCGGTTAAAGTGTTGTTGAGAAATTTACTGATAAAATGCTATTGAGATTTACATTTGATTTGAATATTCGTACTCGTGTTGTTACGCTTAATTCATCGCTAAAATATATTTGTTGAGCATCTTTCCTGTGTATTGTGTACTTCCCCATATTTTCTTTTAGTGGCAGGTTAGTGCGGATTTTGGGCCGCTATGGAAATTGATTTTAGCGGGGATGATTTGGGAAAGATTTGTAACATTTATTTTGTTGTATAGAGCATTGGAGAGTTGTATTTTATTTTCGAGTTAGTTGGTGTATGTAATTCGAGAGACTTGGTATGTATTTGATGAAATTGAGATTAGTGGTTTCGTTTATATTGTGGGATATTTTAGATGCTATATACCTTGTTATATTGTGGATTTAGTTTAGTTTTATCACATTAGCGCTCCGTTCGCTCTCTCCGGGCGGGGGGGGGTTGTTACAAATGGTATCAGAACTTAGGTATATGGCAACCCTCGGGGATTGGGTTTTGGATTCATTACGTGCATAGCAATTTTTGGAGATTGAAAATTTTAGTTGATATTCATGATAGGCATCTAGATTAGATGTGAGGAATTTATTTTTGGATACAAAATTATATTTAGAGATTGTTTGCCTTATTTTTGAGAGTTAGGCATCCGGCGAATTTCGAGGGCGAAATTCCATTGTTAGTGGGGAAGTGTAACAACCCGCGTAATTTTGGACAATTTTAATTAATTTCTAGAAAATGGAGGAAAATAAAGTTTTTGATAAAATTATTTTTCTTGCTCAAATATGTTGGTTGTTATTTCTAAAGGCGAGAATTTCAAACGGTTTCGAAATTGGTATTATAACGGATTTTAAAATGATTTTAAAATGTTTTTAACTCTTGGAGTTGTTTTGACTTCCAACTCTTCATTTCTTTGCCTTATTTAAAGGTGTCTTTTGGATTCCAACTCTTCATTTCTTTTCATTATAAAAGGGAGCCTTGGGCAAACCTTTTTAACATACTTTTGGCAAAAAATTTGGCAACAAATATATTTAGTATTCCTCTTCTTTTTATATACACATTGGCCCTAGAGATTTGTGAGTTCCAACCTTAGATTAGAGGTGTTATTGGGGCAATTTTGTTGGAGGTTATTGGAGGAGCTTTTGTAGATATTTTGAGTTGATCTTGAGGATGAGATCGTTGGTTTCTCATCATGGTTTGAGGTATGGGGTTTTACACAATATGCTCATTAAATCTCGCGAGTGTCATTCTCTTTGATTTCTTATTAATTGAACTCATATTTGAATTGTTAAATTCATTGAAATCTGTAAAATAATTGTTGAAATTATTTTGATTCATGTTGTATCATTATATTATTGATGAGAAGGTTGTCATGAGATTTTAATATGGCACGGATGTTGGGCAACCGCCAAAATTCCAGTTTCCCGAGCTATGGCTTGATAAAGCATATACGGATGTGGTCAGGCCTGGTTACCCGGTTAAAGTGTTGTTGAGCAATTTATTGATAAAATGCTATTGAGATTTGCATTTGATTTGAATATTCGTACTCGTGTTGTTAACCTTTATTCATCGCTAAAATATATTTGTTGAGCATCTTTCCTATCGTATTGTGTACTTCCCCATATTTTCTTTTAGTGGCAGGTTAGCGCGGATTTTGGGGCGCTATGGAGATTGATTTTAGGAGAATTGTTTGGGAAATATTTGTATTATTTATTTTGTTGTATGTAGCATTGGAGATTTGTATTTTATTTTCGAGTTAGTTGTTGTATGTAATTCGAGAGACTTGGTATTTATTTGACGAAATTGAGATTAGTTCTTTCGTTTATATTGTGGGATTTTTTAGATGCTCTATACCTTGTTATATTGTGGATTTAGTTTAGTTTTATCACATAAGCGCTCCGTTCGCTCTCTCCGGGCGGGGGGGTGGGGGGGTTACGAATGGTATCAGAGCTTAGGTGTACGACAACCCTCGGGGCTTGGGTTTAGGATTCATTGCGTGGATAGCAATTTTTGGAGTTAGAAAATTTCAGGTGATATTCGTGATCGGCATCTCGATTAGATGTGAGGAATTTATTTTTGGAGACGAAATAATATTTGGAGATCGTTTGCCTTCTTTTTTAGAGTTAGGCATTCGGCGAATTTCGAGGGCAAAATTCCATTGTTAGTGGGGAAGTGAAACAACCCGCGTAATTTTGGGCTATTTTAATTAATTTCTAGAAAATGGAGGAAAATAAAGTTTTTTATAAAATTATTTTTATTGCTCAAATATATTGGTTATTATTTTTAAAGGCGATAATTTCAAACGGTTTCGAAATTGGTGTTATAACGGATTTTAAAATGATTTTTAAATATTTTTAACTCTTGGAGTTGTTTTGACTTCCAACTCTTCATTTCTTTGCCTTATTGAAAGGAGTCTTTTGGATTCCAACTCTTCATTTCTCTTCATTATAAAAGGGAGTCTTGGGAAACCCTTTTTAACATACTTCTGGCACAAATTTTGGCAGCAAATATATTTTGTATTCCTCTTCTTTTTATATCCACATTGGCCCTTGACATTTGTGAGTTCCAACCTTAGATTAGAGGTGTTACAGGGGCTATTTTGTTGGAGGTTATTGGAGGATATTTTGTAGATCTTTTGAGTTAATCTTGAGTATGTGAACGTTGGTTTCTCATCATGGTTTGAGGTGTGGGGTTTTACACAATATGCTCCTTAAATATCGCGAGTGTCATTCTCTTTGATTTCTTATTAATTGAACTCATATTTGAATAGTTAAATTCATTGAAATCTGTAAAATAATTGTTGAAATTATTTTAATTCATGTTGTATCATTATATTATTGATGAGCACGTTGTCATGAGATTTTAATATCGCACGGATTTTGGGCAGTCGCCAAAATTCCTGTTTCCCGGGCTAAGGCTTGATGAAGCATATACGGATGTGGTGAGGCCTGGTTACCCGGTTAAAGTGTTGTTGAGAAATTTATTGATAAAATGCTATTGAGATTTGCATTTTATTTGAATATTCGTACTCGTGTTGTTACGCTTTATTCATCGCTAAAATATATTTGTTGAGCATCTTTCCTGTGTATTGTGTACTTCCCCATATTTTCTTTTAGTGGCAGGTTAGTGCGGATTTTGGGCCGCTATGGAGATTGATTTTAGCGAGGATTATTTGGGAAAGATTTGTATTATTTATTTTGTTGTATAGAGCATTGGAGATTTGTATTTTATTTTCGAGTTAGTTGTTGTATGTAATTTGAGAGACTTGGTATGTATTTGAAGAAATTGAGATTAGTGGTTTCGTTTATATTGTGGGATTTTTTAGATGCTATATACCTTGTTATATTGTGGATTTAGTTTAGTTTTATCACATTAGCGCTCCGTTCGCTCTCTCCGGGCGGGGGGGGGGGGGGTGTTACAAATGGTATCAGAACTTAGGTATACGACAACCCTCGAGGATTGGGTTTTGGATTCATTGCGTGGATAGCAATTTTTGGAGATTGAAAATTTTAGGTGATATTCGTGATAGGCATCTAGATTAGATGTGAGGAATTTATTTTTGGATAAAAAATTATATTTGGAGATTGTTTGCCTTATTTTTGAGAGTTAGGCATCCGGCGAATTTCGAGGGCGAAATTCCATTATTAGTGGGGAAGTGTAACAACCCGCGTAATTTTGGACAATTTTAATTAATTTCTAGAAAATGGAAGAAAATAAAGTTTTTGATAAAATTATATTTATTGCTCAAATATGTTGGTTGTTATTTCTAAAGGCGAGAATTTCAAACGGTTTCGAAATTCGTGTTATAACGGATTTTAAAATGATTTTAAAATGTTTTTAACTCTTGGAGTTGTTTTGACTTCCAACTCTTCATTTCTTTGCCTTATTTAAAGGAGTCTTTTGGATTCCAACTCTTCATTTCTTTTCATTATAAAAGGGAGCCTTGGGCAACCCTTTTTAACATACTTTTGGCAAAAATTTTGGCAACAAATATAATTTATATTCCACTTTTTTTTATATACACATTGGCCCTAGAGATTTGTGAGTTCCAACCTTAGATTACAGGAGTTATTGGGGCAATTTTGTTGGAGGTTATTGGAGGAGACTTTGTAGATATTTTGAGTTGATCTTGAGGAAGTGATCGTTGGTTTCTCATCATGGTTTGAGGTATGGGGTTTTACACAATATGCTCATTAAATCTCGCGAGTGTCATTCTCTTTGATTTCTTATTAATTGAACTCATATTTGAATTGTTAAATTCATTGAAATCTGTAAAATAATTGTTGAAATTATTTTGATTCATGTTGTATCATTATATTATCGATGAGCACATTGTCATGAGATTTTAATATTGCACGGATGTTGGGCAACCGCCAAAATTCCTGTTTCCCGGGCTATGGCTTGATAAAGCATATACGGATGTGGTCAGGCCTGGTTACCCGGTTAAAGTGTTGTTGAGAAATTTATTGATAAAATGCTATTGAGATTTGCAGTTGATTTGAATATTCGTAGTCGTGTTGTTAACCTTTATTCATCGCTAAAATATATTTGTTGAGCATCTTTCCTGTCCTATTGTGTACCTCCCCATATTTTCTTTTAGTGGCAGGTTAGCGCGGATTTTGGGGCGCTATGGAGATTGATTTTAGCGAGGATTGTTTGGGAAAGATTTGTATTATTTATTTTGTTGTATAGAGCATTGGAGATTTGTATTTTATTTTCGAGTTAGTTGTTGTATGTAATTCGAGAGACTCGGTATTTATTTGACGAAATTGAGATTAGTGATTTCTTTTATATTGTGAGATTTTTTAGATGCTCTATACCTTGTTATATTGTGGATTTAGTTTAGTTTTATCACATTAGCGCTCCGTTCGCTCTCTCCGGGCGGGTTAGGGGGTGGGGGGTGGGAGGTGATACAAATGGTATCAGAGCTTTGGTATACGGCAACCCTCGGGGCTTGGGTTTTGGATTCATTGCGTGGATAGCAATTTTTGGAGATAGAAATATTTAGGTGATATTCGTGATAGGAATCTAGATTAGATGTGAGGAATTTATTTTTGGAGACAAAATTATATTTGGAGATTGTTTGCCTTATTTTTAAGAGTAAGGCATCCGGCGAATTTCGAGGGTGAAATTCCATTGTTAGTGGGGAAGTGTAACAACCCGCGTAATTTTGGGCTATTTTAATTAATTTCTAGAAAATGCAGGAAAATAAAGTTTTTGATAAAATTATTTTTATTGCTCAAATATGTTGGTTGTTATTTTTAAAGGCGAGAATTTCAAACGGTTTCGAAATTGGTGTTATAACGGATTTTAAAATGATTTGAAAATGTTTTTAACTCTTGGAGTTGTTTTGACTTCCAACTCTTCATTTCTTTGCCTTATTTAAAGGAGTCTTTTGGATTCCAACTCTTCATTTCTTTTCATTATAAAAGGGAGCCTTGGGCAACCCTTTTTAACATACTTTTGGCAAAACCTTTGGCAGCAATATATTTTGTATTCCTCTTCTTTTTATATACTCGTTGGTCCTTGAGATTTGTGAGTTCCAACCTTAGATTAAAGGTGTTACTGGGGCTATTTTGTTGGATGTTCTTGGAGGAGATTTTGTAGATCTTTTGAGTTGATCTTGAGGATGTGATCGTTGGTTTCTCATCATGGTTTGAGGTATGGGATTTTACACAATATGCTCCTTAAATCTCGTGAGTGTCATTCTCTTTGATTTCTTATTAATTGAACTCATATTTGAATTGTTAAATTCATTGAAATCTATAAAATAATTGTTGAAATTATTTTGATTCATGTTGTATCATTATATTATTGATGAGCACGTTGTCATGAGATTTTAATATGGCACGGATGTTGGGCAACCGCCAAAATTCCTGTTTCCCGGGCTATGGCTTGATAAAGCATATATGGATGTGGTCAGGCCTGGTTACCCGGTTAAAGTGTTGTTGAGAAATTTATTGATAAAATGCTAATTAGATTTGCAGTTGATTTGAATATTCGTACTCGTGTTGTTAACCTTTATTCATCGCTAAAATATATTTGTTGAGCATCTTTCCTGTCGTATTGTGTACTTCCCCATATTTTCTTTTAGTGGCAGGTTAGCGCGGATTTTGGGGCGCTATGGAGATTGATTTTAGCGAGGATTGTTTGGGAAAGATTTGTATTATTTATTTTGTTGTATAGAGCATTGGAGATTTGTATTTTATTTTCGAGTTAGTTGTTGTATGTAATTCGAGAGACTCGGTATTTATATGACGAAATTGAGATTAGTGGTTTCGTTTATATTGTGAGATTTTTTAG
The DNA here is from genome assembly GCA_949130495.1 of Sambucus nigra. Taxonomy (NCBI): domain Eukaryota; kingdom Viridiplantae; phylum Streptophyta; class Magnoliopsida; order Dipsacales; family Adoxaceae; genus Sambucus; species Sambucus nigra. The sequence continues at coordinate 4,148,759 of CASBWL010000040.1, read as the reverse complement.
ATGCTCTATACCTTGTTATATTGTGGATTTAGTTTAGTTTTATCACATTAGCGCTCCGTTCGCTCTCTCCGGGCGGGTTGGGGTGTGGGGGGTGATACAAATGATATAAGAGCTTTGGTATACAGCAACCCTCGGGGCTTGGGTTTTGGATTCATTGCGTGGATAGCAATTTTTGGAGATAGAAATATTTAGGTGATATTCGTGATACGAATCTAGATTAGATGTGAGGAATTTATTTTTGGAGACAAAATTATATTTGGAGATTGTTTGCCTTATTTTTGAGAGTTAAGCATCCGGAGAATTTCGAGGGTGAAATTCCATTGTTAGTGGGGAAGTGTAACAACCCGCGTAATTTTGGACTATTTTAATTAATTTCTAGAAAATGCAGGAAAATAAAGTTTTTGATAAAATTATTTTTATTGCTCAAATATGTTGGTTGTTATTTTTAAAGGCGAGAATTTCAAACGGTTTCGAAATTGGTGTTATAACGGATTTTAAAATGATTTTAAAAGGTTTTTAACTCTTGGAGTTGTTTTGACCTCCAACTCTGCATTTCTTTGCCTTATTTAAAGGAGTCTTTTGGATTCCAACTCTTCATTTCTTTTCATTATAAAAGGGAGCCTTGGGCAACCCTTTTTAACATACTTTTGGCAAAACCTTTGGCAGCAAATATATTTTGTATTCCTGTTCATTTTATATACTCATTAGTCCTTGAGATTTGTGAGTTCCAACCTTAGATTAGAGGTGTTACTGGGGCTATTTTGTTGGATGTTCTTGGAGGAGCTTTTGTAGATCTTTTGAGTTGATCTTGAGGATGTGATCGTTGGTTTCTCATCATGGTTTGAGGTATGGGATTTTACACAATATGCTCCTTAAATCTCGTGAGTGTCATTCTCTTTGATTTCTTATTAATTGAACTCATATTTGAATTGGTAAATTCATTGAAATCTATAAAATAATTGTTGAAATTATTTTGATTCATGTTGTATCATTATATTATTGATGAGCACGTTGTCATGAGATTTTAATATGGCACGGATGTTGGGCAACCGCCAAAATTCCTGTTTCTCGGGCTATGGCTTGATAAAGCATATACGGATGTGGTCAGGCCTGGTTACCCGGTTAAAGTGTTGTTGAGAAATTTATTGATAAAATTCTATTGAGATTTGCAGTTGATTTGAATATTCGTACTCGTGTTGTTAACCTTTATTCATCGCTAAAATATATTTGTTGAGCATCTTTCCTGTTGTATTGTGTACTTCCCCATATTTTCTTTTAGTGGCAGGTTAGCGCGGATTTTGGGGCGCTATGGAGATTGATTTTAGCGAGGATTGTTTGGGAAAGATTTGTATTATTTATTTTGTTGTATAGAGCATTGGAGATTTGTATTTTATTTTCGAGTTAGTTGTTGTATGTAATTCGAGAGACTCGGTATTTATTTGACGAAATTGAGATTAGTGGTTTCGTTTATATTGTGAGATTTTTTAGATGCTCTATACCTTGTTATATTGTGGATTTAGTTTAGTTTTATCACATTAGCGCTCCGTTCGCTCTCTCCGGGCGGGTTGGGGGGTGGGGGTGGGGGTTGATACAAATGGTATCAGAGCTTTGGTATACAGCAACCCTCGGGGCTTGGGTTTTGGATTCATTGCGTGGATAGCAATTTTTGGAGATAGAAATATTTAGGTGATATTCGTGATAGGAATCTAGATTAGATGTGAGGAATTTATTTTTGGAGACAAAATTATATTTGGAGATTGTTTGCCTTATTTTTGAGAGTTAGGCATCCGGCGAATTTCGAGGGTGAAATTCCATTGTTAGTGGGGAAGTGTAACAACCCGCGTAATTTTGGGCTATTTTAATTAATTTCTAGAAAATGGAGGAAAATAAAGTTTTTGATAAAATTATTTTTATTGCTCAAATATGTTGGTTGTTATTTCTAAAGGCGAGAATTTCAAACGGTTTCGAAATTGGTGTAATAACGGATTTTAAAATGATTTTAAAATGTTTTTAACTCTTGGAGTTGTTTTGACTTCCAACTCTTCATTTCTTTGCCTTATTTAAAGGAGTCTTTTGGATTCCAACTCTTCATTTCTTTTCATTATAAAAGGGAGCCTTGGGCAACCCTTTTTAACATACTTTTGGCAAAAATTTTGGCAACAAATATATTTTGTATTCGTCTTATTTTTATATACACATTGGCCCTTGAGATTTGTGAGTTCCAACCTTATATTAGAGGTGTTATTGGGGCAATTTTGTTGGAGGTTATTGGAGGAGATTTTGTAGATCTTTTGAGTTGATCTTGAGAATGTGATCGTTGGTTTCTCATCATGGTTTGAGGTATGGGATTTTACACAATATGCTCCTTAAATCTCGTGAGTGTCATTCTCTTTGATTTCTTATTAATTGAACTCATATTTGAATTGTTAAATTCATTGAAATCAATAAAATAATTGTTGAAATTATTTTGATTCATGTTGTATCATTATATTATTGATGAGCACGTTGTCATGAGATTTTAATATGGCACGGATGTTGGGAAACCGCCAAAATTCCTGTTTCCCGGGCTATGGCTTGATAAAGCATATACGGATGTGGTCAGGCCTGGTTACCCGGTTAAAGTGTTGTTGAGAAATTTATTGATAAAATGCTATTGAGATTTGCAGTTGATTTGAATATTCGTACTCGTGTTGTTAACCTTTATTCATCGCTAAAATATATTTGTTGAGCATCTTTCCTGTCGTATTGTGTACTTCCCCATATTTTCTTTTAGTGGCAGGTTAGCGCGAATTTTGGGGCGCTATGGAGATTGATTTTAGCGAGGATTGTTTGGGAAAGATTTGTATTATTTATTTTGTTGTATAGAGCATTGGAGATTTGTATTTTATTTTCGAGTTAGTTGTTGTATGTAATTCGAGAGACTCGGTATTTATTTGACGAAATTGAGATTAGTGGTTTCGTTTATATTGTGAGATTTTTTAGATGCTCTATACCTTGTTATATTGTGGATTTAGTTTAGTTTTATCACATTAGCGCTCCGTTCGCTCTCTCCGGGCGGGTTGGGGGGTGGGGGTGGGGGGTGATACAAATGGTATCAGAGCTTTGGTATACAGCAACCCTCGGGGCTTGGGTTTTGGATTCATTGCGTGGATAGCAATTTTTGGAGATAGAAATATTTAGGTGATATTCGTGATAGGAATCTAGATTAGATGTGAGGAATTTATTTTTGGAGACAAAATTATATTTGGAGATTGTTTGCCTTATTTTTGAGAGTTAGGCATCCGGCGAATTTCGAGGGTGAAATTCCATTGTTAGTGGGGAAGTGTAACAACCCGCGTAATTTTGGGCTATTTTAATTAATTTCTAGAAAATGGAGGAAAATAAAGTTTTTGATAAAATTATTTTTATTGCTCAAATATGTTGGTTGTTATTTCTAAAGGCGAGAATTTCAAACGGTTTCGAAATTGGTGTTATAACGGATTTTAAAACGATTTTAAAATGTTTTTAACTCTTGGAGTTGTTTTGACTTCCAACTCTTCATTTCTTTGCCTTATTTAAAGGAGTCTTTTGGATTCCTACTCTTCATTTCTTTTTATTATAAAAGGGAGCCTTGGGCAACCCTTTTTAACATACTTTTGGCAAAAATTTTGGCAACAAATATATTTTGTATTCGTCTTATTTTTATATACACATTGGCCCTTGAGATTTGTGAGTTCCAACCTTATATTAGAGGTGTTATTGGGGCAATTTTGTTGGAGGTTATTGGAGGAGATTTTGTAGATCTTTTGAGTTGATCTTGAGAATGTGATCGTTGGTTTCTCATCATGGTTTGAGGTATGGGATTTTACACAATATGCTCCTTAAATCTCGTGAGTGTCATTCTCTTTGATTTCTTATTAATTGAACTCATATTTGAATTGTTAAATTCATTGAAATCAATAAAATAATTGTTGAAATTATTTTGATTCATGTTGTATCATTATATTATTGATGAGCACGTTGTCATGAGATTTTAATATGGCACGGATGTTGGGAAACCGCCAAAATTCCTGTTTCCCGGGCTATGGCTTGATAAAGCATATACGGATGTGGTCAGGCCTGGTTACCCGGTTAAAGTGTTGTTGAGAAATTTATTGATAAAATTCTATTGAGATTTGCAGTTGATTTGAATATTCGTACTCGTGTTGTTAACCTTTATTCATCGCTAAAATATATTTGTTGAGCATCTTTCCTGTCGTATTGTGTACTTCCCCATATTTTCTTTTAGTGGCAGGTTAGCGCGGATTTTGGGGCGCTATGGAGATTGATTTTAGCGAGGATTGTTTGGGAAAGATTTGTATTATTTATTTTGTTGTATAGAGCATTGGAGATTTGTATTTTATTTTCGAGTTAGTTGTTGTATGTAATTCGAGAGACTCGGTATTTATTTGACGAAATTGAGATTAGTGGTTTCGTTTATATTGTGAGATTTTTTAGATGCTCTATACCTTGTTATATTGTGGATTTAGTTTAGTTTTATCACATTAGCGCTCCGTTCGCTCTCTCCGGGCGGGTTGGGGGGTGTGGGGTGATACAAATGGTATCAGAGCTTTGGTATACAGCAACCCTCGGGGCTTGGGTTTTGGATTCATTGCGTGGATAGCAATTTTTGGAGATAGAAATATTTAGGTGATATTCGTGATAGGAATCTAGATTGGATGTGAGGAATTTATTTTTGGAGACAAAATTATATTTGGAGATTGTTTGCCTTATTTTTGAGAGTTAGGCATCCGGCGAATTTCGAGGGTGAAATTCCATTATTAGTGGGGAAGTGTAACAACCCGCATAATTTTGGGCTATTTTAAATAATTTCTAGAAAATGGAGGAAAATAAAGTTTTTGATAATAGTATTTTTATTGCTCAAATATGTTGGTTGTTATTTCTAAAGGCGAGAATTTCAAACGGTTTCGAAATTGGTGTTATAACGGATTTTAAAATGATTTTAAAATGTTTTTAACTCTTGGAGTAGTTTTGACTTCCAACTCTTCATTTCTTTGCCTTATTTAAAGGAGTCTTTTGGATTCCAACTCTTCATTTCTTTTCATTATAAAAGGGAGCCTTGGGCAACCCTTTTTAACATACTTTTGGCAAAAATTTTGGCAACAAATATATTTTGTATTCCTCTTCTTTTTATATACACATTGGCCCTTGAGATTTGTGAGTTCCAACCTTATATTAGAGGTGTTATTGGGGCAATTTTGTTGGAGGTTATTGGAGGAGATTTTGTAGACCTTTTGAGTTGATCTTGAGGATGTGATCGTTGGTTTCTCATCATGGTTTGAGGTATGGGGTTTTACACAATATGCTCCTTAAATCTCGCGAGTGTCATTCTCTTTGATTTCTTATTAATTGAACTCATATCTGAATTGTTAAATTCATTGAAATCTGTAAAATAATTGTTGAAATTATTTTGATTCATGTTGTATCATTATATTATTGATGAGCACGTCGTCATGAGATTTAGTATGGCACAGATGTTGGGCAGCCGCCAAAATTCCTGTTTCCCGGGCTATGGCTTGATAAAGCATATACGGATGTGGTCAGGCCTAATTACCCGGTTAAAGTGTTGTTGAGAAATTTATTGATAAAATGCTATTGAGATTTGCATTTGATTTGAATATTCGTACTCGTGTTGTTAACCTTTATTCATCGCTAAAATATATTTGTTGAGCATCTTTCCTATCTTATTGTGTACTTCCCCATATTTTCTTTTAGTGGTAGGTTAGCGCGGATTTTGGGGCGCTATGGAGATTGATTTTAGTGAGGATTGTTTGGGAAAGATTTTTTTTATTTATTTTATTGTATAGAGCATTGGATATTTGTATTTTATTTTCGAGTTAGTTGTTGCATGTAATTCGAGAGACTTGGTATTTATTTGATGAAATTGAGATTAGTTCTTTCGTTTATATTGTGGGATTTTTTAGATGCTCTATACCTTGGTATTTTGTGGATTTAGTTTATGATAGGCATCTCGATTAGATGTGAGGAATTTATTTTTGGAGACGAAATTATATTTGGAGATCGTTTGCCTTATTTTTGAAAGTTAGGCATTCGACGAATTTCGAGGGCGAAATTCCATTGTTAGTGGGGAAGTGTAACAACCCGCGTAATTTTGGGCTATTTTAATTAATTTCTAGAAAATGGAGGAAAATAAAGTTTTTGATAAAATTATTTTTATTGCTCAAATATGTTGGTTATTATTTTTAAAGGCAAGAATTTCAAACGGTTTCGAAATTGGTGTTATAACGGATTTTAAAATGATTTTTAAATGTTTTTAACTCTTGGAGTTGTTTTGACTTCCAACTCTTCATTTCTTTGCCTTATTTAAAGGAGTCTTTTGGATTTCAACTCTTCATTTTTTTTCATTATAAAAGGGAGTCTTGGTCAACCCTTTTTAACATACTTTTGGCACAAATTTTGGCAGCAAATATATTTTGTATTCCTCTTCTTTTTATATATACATTGGCCCTTGAGATTTGTGAGTTCCAACCTTAGATTTGAGGTGTTATTAGGGCAATTTTGTGGGAGGTTCTTGGAGGAGCTTTTGTAGATCTTTTGACTTGATCTTGAGGATGTGATCGTTGGTTTCTCATCATAGTTTGAGGTATGGGGTTTTACACAATATGCTCCTTAAATCTCGCGAGTGTCATTATCTTTGATTTCTTATTAATTGAACTCATATCTGAATTGTTAAATTCATTGAAATCCGTAAAATAATTGTTGAAATTATTTTTATTCATGTTGTATCATTATATTATTGATGAGCACGTTGTCATGAGATTTTACTATGGCACGGATGTTGGGCAACCGCCAAAATTCCTGTTTCTCGGGCTATGGCTTGATAAAGCATATACGGATGTGGTCAGGCCTGGTTACCCGGTTAAAGTGTTGTTGAGAAATTTATTGATAAAATGCTATTGAGATTTGCATTTTATTTGAATATTCGTACTCGTGTTGTTAACCTTTATTCATCGCTAAAATATATTTGTTGAGCATCTTTCCTATCGTATTGTGTACTTCCCCATATTTTCTTTTAGTGGCATGTTAGCGCGGATTTTGGGGTGCTATGGAGATTGATTTTAGTGAGGGTTGTTTGGGAAAGATTTGTATTATTTATTTTTTGTATAGAGCATTGGAGATTTGTATTTTATTTTTGAGTTAGTTGTTGCATGTAATTCGAGAGACTTGGTATTTATTTGACGAAATTGAGATTAGTTCTTTCGTTTATATTGTGGGATTTTTTAGATGCTCTATACCTTGTTATATTGTGGATTTAGTTTAGTTTTATCACATTAGCGCTCCGTTCGCTCTCTCCGGGAGGGGGGGGGGGGGTGTTACAAATGGTATCAGAGCTTAGGTATACGGCAACCCTCGGGGATTGGGTTTAGGATTCATTGCGGGGATAGCAATTTTTGGAGATAGAAAATTTCAGGTGATATTCGTGATAGGCATCTCGATTAGATGTGAGGAATTTATTTTTGGAGACGAAATTATATTTGGAGATCGTTTGCCTTATTGTTGAGAGTTAGGCATTCGGCGAATTTCGAGGGCGAAATTCCATTGTTAGTGGGGAAGTGTAACAACCCCCGTAATTTGTGTCTATTTTAATTAATTTCTAGAAAATGGAGGAAAATAAAGTTTTTGATAAAATTATTTTTATTGCTCAAATATGTTGGTTATTATTTTTAAAGGCGAGAATTTCAAATGGTTTAGGAATTGGTGTTATAACGGATTTTAAAATGATTTTAAAATGTTTTTAACTCTTGGAGTTGTTTTGACTTCCAACTCTTCATTTCTTTGCCTTATTTAAAGGAGTCTTTTGGATTCCAACTCTTCATTTATTTTCATTATAAAAGGGAGTCTTGGGAAACCCTTTTTAACATACTTTTGGCACAAATTTTGGCAGCAAATATATTTTGTATCCCTCTTCTTTTTATATACACCTTGGCCCTTGAGATTTGTGAGTTCCAACCTTAGATTAGAGGTGTTACAGGGGCTATTTTATTGGAGGTTATTGGAGGATATTTTGTAGATCTTTTGAGTTGATCTTGAGGATGTGAACGTTGGTTTCTCATCATGGTTTGAGGTATGGGGTTTTACACAATATGCTCCTTAAATCTCGCGAGTGTCATTCTCTTTGATTTCTTATTAATTGAACTCATATTTGAATTGTTAAATTCAATGAAATCTGTAAAATAATTGTTGAAATTATTTTGATTCATGTTGTATATTTATATTATTGATGAGCACGTAGTCATGAGATTTTAATATCGCATGGATTTTGGGCAATCGCCAAAATTCCTGTTTCCCGGGCTAAGGCTTGATGAAGCATATATGGATGTGGTGAGGCCTGGTTACCCGGTTAAAGTGTTGTTGAGAAATTTATTGATAAAATGCTATTGAGATTTGCATTTGATTTGAATATTCGTACTCGTGTTGTTACGCTTTATTCATCGCTAAAATATATTTGTTGAGCATCTTTCCTGTGTATTGTGTACTTCCCCATATTTTCTTTTAGTGGCAGGTTAGTACGGATTTTGGGCCCCTATGGAGATTGATTTTAGCGAGGATTATTTGGGAAAGATTTGTATTATTTATTCTGTTGTATAGAGCATTGGAGATTTGTATTTTATTTTCGAGTTAGTTGTTGTATGTAATTCGAGAGACTTGGTATGTATTTGAAGAAATTGAGATTAGTGGTTTCGTTTATATTGTGGGATTTTTTAGATTCTATATACCGTGTTATATTGTGGATTTAGTTTAGCTTTATCACATTAGCGCTCCGTTCGATCTCTCCGGGCGGGGGGGGGGGGGGGGGGGGTGTTACAAATGGTATCAGAACTTAGGTATACGGCAACCCTCGGGGATTGGGTTTTTGATTCATTGCGTGGATAGCGATTTTTGGAGATTGAAAATTTTAGGTGATATTCGTTTTAGGCATCTAGATTAGATGTGAGGAATTTATTTTTGGATACAAAATTATATTTGGAGATTGTTTGCCTTATTTTTGAGAGTTAGGCATCCGGCGAATTTCGAGGGCGAAATTCCATTGTTAGTGGGGAAGTGTAACAACCCGCGTAATTTTGGACAATTTTAATTAATTTCTAGAAAATGGAGGAAAATAAAGTTTTTGATAAAATTATTTTTATTGCTCAAATATGTTGGTTGTTATTTCTAAAGGCGAGAATTTCAAACGGTTTCGAAATTGGTGTTATAACGGATTTTAAAATGATTTTAAAATGTTTTTAACTCTTGGAGTTGTTTTGACTTCCAACTCTTCATTTCTTTGCCTTATTTAAAGGAGTCTTTTGGATTCCAACTCTTCATTTCTTTTCATTATAAAAGGGAGCCTTGGGCAACCCTTTTTAACATACTTTTGGCAAAAATTTTGGCAACGAATATATTTTGTATTCCTCTTCTTTTTTATATATACATTGGCCCTAGAGATTTGTGAGTTCCAACCTTAGATTAGAGGTGTTGTTGGGGAAATTTTGTTGGAGGTTATTGGAAGAGATTTTGTAGATCTTTTGAGTTGATCTTGAGGATGTGATCGTTGGTTTCTCATCATGGTTTGAGGTATGGTGTTTTACACAAAATGCTCATTAAATCTCGCGAGTGTCATTCTCTTTGATTTCTTATTAATTGGACTCATATTGGAATTGTTAAATTCATTGAAATCTGTAAAATAATTGTTGAAATTATTTTGATTCATGTTGTATCATTATATTATTGATGAGCAGGTTGTCATGAGATTTTAATATGGCACGGATGTTGGGAAACCGCCAAAATTCCTGTTTCCCGGGCTATGGCTTGATAAAGCAAATACGGATGTGGTCAGCCCTGGTTACCCGGTTAAAGTGTTGTTGAGAAATTTATTGATAAAATGCTATTGAGATTTGCATTTTATTTGAATATTCGTACTCGTGTTGTTAACCTTTATTCATCGCTAAAATATATTTGTTGAGCATCTTTCCTATCGTATTGTGTACTTCCCCATATTTTCTTTTAGTGGCAGGTTAGCGCGGATTTTGGGGCGCTATGGAGATTTATTTTAATGAGGGTTGTTTGGGAAAGATTTGTATTATTTATTTTTTGTATATAGCATTGGAGATTTGTATTTTATTTTCGAGTTAGTTGTTGCATGTAATTCGAGAGACTTGGTATTTATTTGATGAAATTGAGATTAGTTCTTTCGTTTATAGTGTGGGATTTTTTAGATGCTCTATACCTTGTTATATTGTGGATTTAGTTTAGTTTTATCACATTAGCGCTCCGTTCGCTCTCTCCGGACGGGGGGGGGGGGGGGGGTGGGGGTGGAAATGGTATCAGAGCTTAGGTATACGGCAACCCTCGGGGCTTGGGTTTAGGATTCATTGCATGCATAGCAATTTTTGGAGATAGAAAATTTCAGGTGATATTCCTGATAGGCATCTCGATTAGATGTGAGGAATTTATTTTTGGAGACGAAATTATATTTGGATATCGTTTGCCTTATTTTTTAGAGTTAGGCATTCCGCGAACTTCGAGGGCAAAATTCCATTGTTAGTGGGGAAGTGTAACAACCCGCGTAATTTTGGGCTATTTCAATTAATTTCTAGAAAATGGAGGAAAATAAAGTTTTTTATAAAATTATTTTTATTGCTCAAATATGTTGGTTATTATTTTTAAAGGCGATAATTTCAAACGATTTCGAAATTGGTGTTATAACGGATTTTAAAATGATTTTAAAATGTTTTTAACTCTTGGAGTTGTTTTGACTTCCAACTCTTCATTTATTTGCCTTATTTAAAGGAGTCTCTTGGATTCCAACTCTTCATTTATTTTCATTATAAAAGGGAGTCTTGGGAAACCCTTTTTAACATACTTTTGGCACAAATTTTGGCAGCAAATATATTTTGTATCCCTCTTCTTTTTATATACACATTGCCCCTTGAGATTCGTGAGTTCCAACCTTAGATTAGAGGTGTTACAGGGGCTATTTTGTTGGAGGCTATTGGAGGAGATTTTGTAGATCTTTGTAGTTGATCTTGAGGATGTGAACGTTGGTTTCTCGTCATGGTTTGAGGTATGGGGTTTCAGACAATATGCTCCTTAAATCTCGCGAGTGTCATTCTCTTTGATTTCTTATTAATTGAACTCATATTTGAATTGTTAAATTCAATGAAATTTGTAAAATAATTGTTGAAATTATTTTGATTCATGTTGTATCATTATATTATTGATGAGCACGTAGTCATGAGATTTTAATATCGCATGGATTTTGGGCAATCGCCAAAATTCCTGTTTCCCGGGCTAAGGCTTGATGAAGCATATATGGATGTGGTGAGGCCTGGTTACCCGGTTAAAGTGTTGTTGAGAAATTTATTGATAAAATGCTATTGAGATTTGCATTTGATTTGAATATTCGTACTCGTGTTGTTACGCTTTATTCATCGCTAAAATATATTTGTTGAGCATCTTTCCTGTGTATTGTGTACTTCCCCATATTTTCTTTTAGTGGCAGGTTAGTGCGGATTTTGGGGCGCTAAGGAGATTGATTTTAGCGAGGATTATTTGGAAAAGATTTGTATTATTTATTTTGTTGTATAGAGCATTGGAGATTTGTATTTTATTTTCGAGTTAGTTGTTGTATGTAATTCGAGAGACTTGGTATGTATTTGAAGAAATTGAGATTAGTGGTTTCGTTTATATTATGGGAGTTTTTAGATGCTATATACCTTGTTATATTGTGGATTTAGTTTAGTTTTATCACATTAGCGCTCCGTTCGCTCTCTCCGGGCGGGGGGGGGGGGGGTGTTACAAATGGTATTAGAACTAAGGTATACGGCAACCCTCGGGGATTGGGTTTTTGATTCATTGGGTGGATAGCAATTTTTGGAGATTGAAAATTTTAGGTGATATTCGTGATAGGCATCTAGATTAGATGTGAGGAATTTATTTTTGGATACAAAATTATATTTGGAGATTGTTTGCCTTATTTTTGAGAGTTAGGCATCCGGCGAATTTTGAGGCAGAAATTCCATTGTTAGTGGGGAAGTGTAACAACCCGCGTAATTTTGGACAATTTTAATTAATTTCTAGAAAATGGAGGAAAATAAAGTTTTTGATAAAATTATTTTTATTGCTCAAATATGTTGGTTGTTATTTCTAAAGGCGAGAATTTCAAACGGTTTCGAAATTGGTGTTATAACGGATTTTAAAATGATTTGAAAATGTTTTTAACTCTTGGAGTTGTTTTGACTTCCAACTCTTCATTTCTTTGCCTTATTTAAAGGAGTCTTTTGGATTCCAACTCTTCATTTCTTTTCATTATAAAAGGGAGCCTTGGGCAACCCTTTTTAACATACTTTTGGCAAAAATTTTGGCAACAAATATATTTTGTATTCCTCTTCTTTTTATATACACATTGGCCCTAGAGATTTGTGAGTTCCAACCTTAGATTAGAGGTGTTATTGGGGCAATTTAATTGGAGGTTATTGGAAGAGATTTTGTAGATCTTTTGAGTAGATCTTGAGGATGTGATCGTTTATTTATCATCATGGTTTGAGGTATGGGGTTTTACACAAAATGCTCAATAAATCTCGCGAGTGTCATTCTCTTTGATTTCTTATTAATTGGACTCATATTTGAATTGTTAAATTCATTGAAATCTGTAAAATAATTGTTGAAATCATTTTTATTCATGTTGTATCATTATATTATTGATGAGCAGGTTGTCATGAGATTTTAATATGGCACGGATGTTGGGCAACCGCCAAAATTCCGGTTTCCGGGGCTATGGCTTGATAAAGCAAATACGGATGTGGTCAGGCCTGGTTACCCGGTTAAAGTGTTGTTGAGAAATTTATTTATAAAATGCTATTGAGATTTGCATTTTATTTGAATATTCGTACTCGTGTTGTTAACCTTTATTCATCGCTAAAATATATTTGTTGAGCATCTTTCCTATCGTATTGTGTACTTACCCATATTTTCTTTTAGTGGCAGGTTAGCGCGGATTTTGGGGCGCTATGGAGATCGATTTTAGTGAGAATTGTTTGGGAAAGATTTGTATTATTTATTTTGTTGTATATAGCATTGGAGATTTGTATTTTATTTTCGAGTTAGTTGTTGCATGTAATTCGAGAGACTTGGTATTTATTTGATGAAATTGAGATTAGTTCTTTCGTTTATAGTGTGGGATTTTTTAGATGCTCTATACCTTGTTATATTATGGATTTAGTTTAGTTTTATCACATTAGCGCTCCGTTCGCTCTCTCCGGGCGGGGGGGGGGGGGGTTACAAATGGTATCAGAGCTTAGGTATACGGCAACCCCCGGGGCTTGGGTTTAGGATTCATTGCATGGATAGCAATTTTTGGAGATAGAAAATTTCAGGTGATATTCGTGATAGGCATCTCGATTAGATGTGAGGAATTTATTTTTGGAGACAAAATGATATTTGGATATCGTTTGCCTTATTTTTTAGAGTTAGGCATTCCGCGAACTTCGAGGGCAAAATTCCATTGTTAGTGGGGAAGTGTAACAACCCGCGTAATTTTGGACAATTTTAATTAATTTCTAGAAAATGGAGGAAAATAAAGTTTTTGATAAAATTATTTTTATTGCTCAAATATGTTGGTTGTTATTTCTAAAGGCGAGAATTTCAAACGGTTTCGAAATTGGTGTTATAACGGATTTTAAAATGATTTGAAAATGTTTTTAACTCTTGGAGTTGTTTTGACTTCCAACTCTTCATTTCTTTGCCTTATTTAAAGGAGTCTTTTGGATTCCAACTCTTCATTTCTTTTCATTATAAAAGGGAGCCTTGGGCAACCCTTTTTAACATACTTTTGGCAAAAATTTTGGCAACAAATATATTTTGTATTCCTCTTCTTTTTATATACACATTGGCCCTAGAGATTTGTGAGTTCCAACCTTAGATTAGAGGTGTTATTGGGGCAATTTAATTGGAGGTTATTGGAAGAGATTTTGTAGATCTTTTGAGTAGATCTTGAGGATGTGATCGTTTATTTATCATCATGGTTTGAGGTATGGGGTTTTACACAAAATGCTCAATAAATCTCGCGAGTGTCATTCTCTTTGATTTCTTATTAATTGGACTCATATTTGAATTGTTAAATTCATTGAAATATGTAAAATAATTGTTGAAATCATTTTTATTCATGTTGTATCATTATATTATTGATGAGAAGGTTGCCATGAGATTTTAATATGGCACGGATGTTGGGCAACCGCCAAAATTCCTGTTTCCCGGGCTATGGCTTGATAAAGCAAATACGGATGTGGTCAGGCCTGGTTACCCGGTTAAAGTGTTGTTGAGAAATTTATTTATAAAATGCTATTGAGATTTGCATTTTATTTGAATATTCGTACTCGTGTTGTTAACCTTTATTCATCGCTAAAATATATTTGTTGAGCATCTTTCCTATCGTATTGTGTACTTACCCATATTTTCTTTTAGTGGCAGGTTAGCGCGGATTTTGGGGCGCTATGGAGATCGATTTTAGTGAGAATTGTTTGGGAAAGATTTGTATTATTTATTTTGTTGTATATAACATTGGAGATTTGTATTTTATTTTTGAGTTAGTTGTTGCATGTAATTCGAGAGACTTGGTATTTATTTGATGAAATTGAGATTAGTTCTTTCGTTTATAGTGTGGGATTTTTTAGATGTTCTATACCTTGTTATATTGTGGATTTAGTTTAGTTTTATCACATTAGCGCTCCGTTCGCTCTCTCCGGGCGGGGGGGGGGGGGGGGTTACAAATGGTATCAGAGCTTAGGTATACGGCAACCCTCGGGGCTTGGGTTTAGGATTCATTGCGTGGATAGCAATTTTTGGAGATAGAAAATTTCAGGTTATATTCGTGATAGGCATCTCGATTAGATATAAGGAATTTATTTTTGGAGACGAAATAATATTTGGAGATCGTTTGCCTTATTTTTTAGAGTTAGGCATTCAGCGAATTTCGAGGGCAAAATTCCATTGTTAGTGGGGAAGTGTAACAACCCGCGTAATTTTGGGTTATTTTAATTAATTTCTAGAAAATGGAGGAAAAAAAAGTTTTATATAAAATTATTTTTATTGCTCAAATATGTTGGAATTTTTTTTAAAGGCGATAATTTCAAACGGTTTCGAAATTGGTGTTATAACGGATTTTAAAATGATTTTTAAATGTTTTTAACTCTTGGAGTTGTTTTGACTTCCAACTCTTCATTTCTTTGCCTTATTTAAAGGAGTCTTTTGGATTCCAACTCTTCATTTCTTTTCATTATAAAAGGGAGCCTTGGGCAACCCTTTTTAACATACTTTTGGCAAAAATTTTGGCAACAAATATATTTTGTATTCCTCTTCTTTTTATATACACATTGGCCCTAGAGATTTGTGAGTTCCAACCTTAGATTAGAGGTGTTATTGGGGAAATTTTGTTGGAGGTTATTGGAGGAGATTTTGTATATCTTTTGAGTTGATCTTGAGGATGTGATCGTTGGTTTCTCATCATGGTTTGAGGTATGGGGTTTTACACAAAATGCTCATTAAATCTCGCGAGTGTCATTCTCTTTGATTTCTTATTAATTGAACTCATATTTGAATTGTTAAATTCATTGAAATCTGTAAAATAATTGTTGAAATTATTTTGATTCATGTTGTATCATTATATTATTGATGAGCACGTTGTCATGAGATTTTAATATGGCACGGATGTTGGGCAACCGCCAAAATTCCTGTTTCCCGGGCTATGGCTTGATAAAGCATATACGGATGTGGTCAGGCCTGGTTACCCGGTTAAAGTGTTGTTGAGAAATTTATTGATAAAATGCTATTGAGATTTGCATTTGATTTGAATATTCGTACTCGTGTTGTTAACCTTTATTCATCGCAAAAATATATTTGTTGAGCATCTTTCCTATCGTATTGTGTACTTCCCCATATTTTCTTTTAGTGGCAGGTTAGCGCGGATTTTGGGGCGCTATGGAGATTGATTTTAGTGAGGATTGTTTGGGAAAGATTTGTATTATTTATTTTGTTGTATATAGCATTGGAGATTTGTATTTTATTTTCGAGTTAGTTGTTGCATGTAATTCGAGAGACTTGGTATTTATTTGACGAAATTGAGATTAGTTCTTTCGTTTATATTGTGGGATTTTTTAGATGCTCTATACCTTGTTATATTGTGGATTTAGTTTAGTTTTATCACATTAGCGCTCCGTTCGCTCTCTCCGGGCGGCGGGGGGGGGGGGGGGGTTACAAATGGTATCAGAGCTTAGGTATACGACAATCCTCGGGGCTTGGGTTTAGGATTCATTGCATGCATAGCAATTTTTGGAGATAGAAAATTTCAGGTGATATTCCTGATAGGCATCTCGATTAGATGTGAGGAATTTATTTTTGGAGACGAAATTATTTTTGGAGATCGTTTGCCTTATTTTTTAGAGTTAGGCATTCGGCGAATTTCGAGGGAGAAATTCCATTGTTAGTGGGAAAGTGTAGCAACTCGCGTAATTTTGGGCTATTTTAATTAATTTCTAGATAATGGAGGAAAATAAAGTTTTTTATAAAATTTTTTTTATTGCTCAAATATGTTGGTTATTATTTTTAAAGGCAATAATTTCAAACGGTTTCGAAATTGGTGTTATAACGGATTTTAAAATGATTTTTAAATGTTTTTAACTCTTGGAGTTGTTTTGACTTCCAACTCTTCATTTCTTTGCCTTATTTAAAGGAGTCTTTTGGATTCCAACTCTTCATTTCTTTTCATTATAAAAGGGAGTCTTGGGAAACCCTTTTTAACATACTTCTGGCACAAATTTTGGCAGCAAATATATTTTGTATCCCTCTTCTTTTTATATACACATTGGCCCTTGACATTTGTGAGTTCCAACCTTAGATTAGAGGTGTTACAGGGGCTATTTTGTTGCAGGTTATTGGAGGAGATTTTGTAGATCTTTTGAGTTGATCTTGAGGATGTGAACGTTGGTTTCGCATCATGGTTTTAGGTATGAAGTTATACACAATATGCTCCTTAAATCTCGCGAGTGTCATTCTCTTTGATTTCTTATTAATTGAACTCATATTTGAATAGTTAAATTCATTGAAATCTGTAAAATAATTGTTGAAATTATTTTGATTCATGTTGTATCATTATATTAATGATGACCACGTTGTCATGAGATTTTAATATCGCACGGATTTGGGGCAGCCGCCTAATATCCCGGGCTAAGGCTTGACAAAGCATAGACGGATGTGGTGAGGCTTGGTTACCCGGTTAAAGTGTTGTTGAGAAATTTATTGATAAAATGCTATTGAAATTTGCATTTGATTTGAATATTCGTACTCGTGTTGTTACGCTTTATTCATCGCTAAAATATATTTGTTGAGCATCTTTCCTGTCGTATTGTGTACTTCCCCATATTTTCTTTTTGTGGCAGTTTAGTGCGGACTTTGGGCCGCTATGGAGATTGATTTTAGCGAGGATTGTTTGGGAAATATTTGTATTATTTATTTTGTTGTATAGAGCATTGGAGATTTTTATTTTATTTTCGAGTTAGTTGTTGTATGTAATTCGAGAGACTTGGTTTGTATTTGAAGAAATTGAGATTAGTGGTTTCGTTTATATTGTGGGATTTTTTAGATGCTCTATACCTTCTTCTATTGTGGATTTAGTTTAGTTTTATCACATTAGCGCTCCGTTCGCTCTCTCCGGGCAGGGGGGTGTTACAAATGGTATCAGAACTTAGGTATACGGCAACCCTCGGGGCTTGGGTTTTGGATTCATTGCGTGGATAGCAATTTTTGGAGATAGAAAATTTTAGGTGATATTCTTGATAGGCATCTAGATTAGGTGTGAGGAATTTATTTTTAGAGACGAACTTATATTTGGAGATTGTTTGCCTTATTTTTGAGAGTTAGGCATCCTGCGAATTTCGAGGGCGAAATTCCATTGTTAGTGGGGAAGTGTAACAATCGGCGTAATTTTGGACTATTTTAATTAATTTCTAGAAAATGGAGGAAAGTAAAGTTTTTGATAAAATTATTTTTATTGCTCAAATATGTTGGTTGTTATTTCTAAAGGCGAGAATTTCAAACGGTTTCGAAATTGGTGTTATAACGGATTTTAAAATGTTTTTAACTCTTGGAGTTGTTTTGACTTCCAACTCTTCATTTCTTTGCCTTATTTAAAGGAGTCTTTTCGATTCCAACTCTTAATTTCTTTTCATTATAAAAGGGAGCCTTGGGCAACCCTTTTTAACATACTTTTGGCAAAAATTTTGGCAACAAATATATTTTGTATTCCTCTTCTTTTTATATACACATTGGCCCTAGAGATTTGTGAGTTCCAACCTTAGATTAGAGGTGTTATTGGGGCAATTTTGTTGGAGGTTATTGGAGGAGCTTTTGTAGATCTTTTGAGTTGATCTTGAGGATGTGATCGTTGGTTTCTCATCATGGTTTGAGGTATGGGGTTTTACACAATATGCTCATTAAATCTCGCGAGTGTCATTCTCTTTGATTTCTTATTAATTGAACTCATATTTGAATTGTTAAATTCATTGAAATGTATAAAATAATTGTTGAAATTATTTTGATTCATGTTGTATCATTATATTATTGATGAGCACGTTGTCATGAGATTTTAATATGACACGGATGTTTGGCAACCGCCAAAATTCCTGTTTCCCAGGCTATGGCTTGATAAAGCATATACTGATGTGGTCAGGCCTGGTTACCCGGTTAAAGTGTTGGTGAGAAATTTATTGATAAAATGCTATTGAGATTTGAATTTGATTTGAATATTCGTACTCGTGTTGTTAACCTTTATTCATCGCTAAAATATATTTGTTGAGCATCTTTCCTATCGTATTGTGTACTTCCCCATATTTTCTTTTAGTGGCAGGTTAGCGCGGATTTTGGGGCGCTATGGAGATTGATTTTAGTGAGGATTGTTTGGGAAAGATTTGTATTATTTATTTTGTTGTATATAGCATTGGAGATTTGTATTTTAATTTCGAGTTAGTTGTTGCATGTAATTCGAGAGATTTGGTATTTATTTGACGAAATTGAGATTAGTTCTTTCGTTTATATTGTGGGATTTTTTAGATGCTCTATACCTTGTTATATTGTGGATTTAGTTTAGTTTTATCATATTAGCGCTCCGTTCGCTCTTTCCGGGCGGGGGGGGGGGGGGGGGTTACAAATGGTATCAGAGCTTAGGTATACGGCAACCCTCGGGGCTTGGGTTTAGGATTCAATGCGTGCATAGCAATTTTTGGAGATAGAAAATTTCCGGTGATATTCGTGATAGGCATCTCGATTAGATGTGATGAATTTGTTTTTCGAGACGAAATTATATTTGGAGATCGTTTGCCTTATTTTTTAGAGTTAGGCATTCGGCGAATTTCGAGGGCGAAATTCCATTGTTAGTGGGAAAGTGTAGCAACCCGCATAATTTTAGGCTATTTTAATTAATTTCTAGAAAATGGAGGAAAATAAAGTTTTTTATAAAATTATTTTTATTGCCCAAATATGTTGGTTATTATTTTTAAAGGCGATAATTTCAAACGGTTTCGAAATTGGTGTTATAACGGATTTTTAAATGTTTTTAACTCTTGGAGTTGTTTTGACTTCCAACTCTTCATTTCTTTGCCTTAATTAAAGGAGTCTTTTGGATTCCAACTCTTCATTTATTTTCATTATAAAATGGAGTCTTTGGGAAACCCTTTTTAACATACTTCTGGCACAAATTTTGGCAGCAAATATATTTTGTATTCCTCTTCTTTTTATATACACATTGGCCCTTGACATTTGTGAGTTCCAACCTTAGATTAGAGGTGTTACAGGGGCTATTTTGTTGGAGGTTATTGGAGGAGATTTTGTAGATCTTTTGAGTTGATCTTGAGGATGTGAACGTTGGTTTCTCATCATGGTTTGAGGTATGAAGTTCTACACAATATGCTCCTTAAATCTCGCGAGTGTCATTCTCTTTGATTTCTTATTAATTGAACACATATTTGAATAGTTAAATTCATTGAAATCTGTAAAATAATTGTTCAAATTATTTTGATTCATGTTGTATCATTATATTATTGATGAGCACGTTGTCATGAGATTTTAATATCGCACGGATTTTGGGTAGCCGCCAAAATTCCTGTTTCCCGGGCTAAGGCTTAATAAATCATATACGGATGTGGTGAGGCTTGGTTACCCGGTTAAAGTGTTGTTGAGAAATTTATTGACAAAAAGCTATTGAGATTTGCATTTGATTTGAATATTCGTACTCGTGTTGTTACGCTTTATTCATCGCTAAAATATATTTGTTGAGCATCTTTCCTGTCGTATTGTGTACTTCCCCATATTTTCTTTTAGTGGAAGGTATTTTGGGCCGCTATGGAGATTGATTTTAGCGAGGATTATTTGGGAAAGATTTGTATTATTTATTTTGTTGTATAGAGCATTGGAGATTTGTATTTTATTTTCGAGTTAGTTGTTGTATGTAATTCGAGAGACTTGGTATGTATTTGAAGAAATTGAGATTAGTGGTTTCGTTTATATTGTGGGATTTTTTAGATGCTCTATACCTTCTTATATTGTGGATTTACTTTAGTTTTATCACATTAGCGCTCCGTTCGCTCTCTCTGGGCAGGGGGGTGTTACAAATGGTATCAGAACTTGGGTATACGGCAACCCTTGGGGCTTGGGTTTGGATTCATTGCGTGGATAGCAATTTTCGGAGATAGAAAATTTTAGGTGATATTCGTGATAGGCATCTAGATTAGATGTGAGGAATTTATTTTTGGAGAAGAAATTATATTTGGAGATTGTTTGCCTTATTTTTTAGAGTTAGGCATCCGCAGAATTTCGAGGGCGAAATTCCATTGTTAGTGAGGAAGTGTAACAACCGGCGTAATTTTGGATTATTTTAATTAATTTCTAGAAAATGGAGGAAAGTAAGGTTTTTGATAAAATTATTTTTATTGCTCAAATATGTTTGTTGTTATTTCTAAAGGCGAGAATTTGAAACGGTTTCGAAATTGGTGTTATAACGGATTTTAAAATGATTTTTAAATGTTTTTAACTCTTGGAGTTGTTTTGACTTCCAACTCTTCAATTCTTTGCCTTATTTAAAGGAGTCTTTTGGATTCCAACTCTTCATTTCTTTTCATTATAAAAGGGAGCCTTGGGCAACCCTTTTTAACATACTTTTGGCAAAAATTTTGGCAAAAAATATATTTTGTATTCCTCTTCTTTTTATATACACATTGGCCCTAGAGATTTGTGAGTTCCAACCTTAGATTAGAGGTGTTATTGGGGAAATTTTGTTGGAGGTTATTGGAGGAGCTTTTGTAGATCTTTTGAGTTGATCTTGAGGATGTGATCGTTGGTTTCTCATCATGGTTTGAGGTATGGGGTTTTACACAATATGCTCATTAAATCTCGCGAGTGTCATTCTCTTTGATTTCTTATTAATTGAACTCATATTTGAATTGTTAAATTCATTGAAATCTATAAAATAAGTGTTGAAATTATTTTGATTCATGTTGTATCATTATATTATTGATGAGCACGTTGTCATGAGATTTTAATATGGCACGGATGTTGGGCAACCGCCAAAATTCCTGTTTCTCGGGCTATGGCTTGATAAAGCATATACGGATGTGGTCAGGCCTGGTTACCCGGTTAAAGTGTTGTTGAGAAATTTATTGATAAAATGCTATTGAGATTTGCATTTGATTTGAATATTCATACTCGTGTTGTTAACCTTTATTCATCGCTAAAATATATTTGTTGAGCATATTTCCTATCGTATTGTGTACTTCTCCATATTTTCTTTTAGTGGCAGGTTAGCACGGATTTTGGGGCGCTATGGAGATTGATTTTAGTGAGGATTGTTTGGGAAAGATTTGTATTATTTATTTTTTTGTATATAGCATTGGAGATTTGTATTTTATTTTCGAGTTAGTTGTTGCATGTAATTCGAGAGACTTGGTATTTATTTGACGAAATTGAGATTAGTTCTTTCGTTTATATTGTGGGATTTTTTAGATGCTCTATACCTTGTTATATTGTGGATTTAGTTTAGTTTTATCACATTAGCGCTCCGTTCGCTCTCTCCGGGCGGGGGGGGGGGGGGGGGTTACAAATGGTATCAGAGCTTAGGTATACGACAACCCTTGGGGTTTGGGTTTAGGATTCATTGCGTGCATAGCAATTTTTGGAGATAGAAAATTTCAGGTGATATTCGTGATAGGCATCTCGATTAGATGTGCGGAATTTATTTTTGGAGCCGAAATTATATTTGGAGATCGTTTGCCTTATTTTTTAGAGTTAGGCATTCGGCGAATTTTGAGGGCGAAATTCCATTGTTAGTGGGGAAGTGTAACAACCCGCGTAATTTTGGGCTATTTTAATTAATTTCTAGAAAATGGAGGAAAATAAAGTTTTTTATAAAATTATTTTTATTGCTCAAATATGTTGGTTATTATTTTTAAAGGCGATAATTTCAAACGGTTTCGAAATTGGTGTTATAACGGATTTAAAATGATTTTTAAATGTTTTTAACGCTTCGAGTTGTTTTGAATTCCAACTCTTCATTTCTGCGCCTTATTTAAAGGAGTCTTTTGGATTCCAACTCTTCATTTCTTTTCATTATAAAATGGAGTGTTGGGAAACCCTTTTTAACATACTTCCGGCACAAATTTTGGCAGCAAATATATTTTGTATTCCTCTTCTTTTTATATACACATTGGCCCTTGACATTTGTGAGTTCCAACCTTAGATTAGAGGTGTTACAGGGGCTATTTTGTTAGAGGTTATTGGAGGAGATTTTGTAGATCTTTTGAGTTGATCTTGAGGATGTGAACGTTGGTTTCTCATCATGGTTTGAGGTATGGGGTTTTACACAATATTCTCCTTAAATCTCGCGAGTGTCATTCTCTTTGATTTCTTATTAATTGAACTCATATTTGAATAGTTAAATTCATTGAAATCTGTAAAATAATTGTTGAAATTATTTTGATTCATGTTGTATCATTGTATTATTGATGAGCACGTTGTCATGAGATTTTAATATCGCACGAATTTTGGGCAGCCGCCAAAATTCTTGTTTCCCGGGCTAAGGCGTGATAAAGCATATACGGATGTGGTGAGGCTTGGTTACCCGGTTAAAGTGTTGTTGAGAAATTTATTGATAAAATGCTATTGAGATTTGCATTTGATTTGAATATTCGTACTCGTGTTGTTACGCTTTATTCATCGCTAAAATATATTTGTTGAGCATCTTTCCTGTCGTATTGTGTACTTTCCCATATTTTCTTTTAGTGGCAGGTTAGTACGGATTTTGGGCCGCTATGGAGATTGATTTTAGCGAGGATTATTTGAGAAAGATTTGAATTATTTATTTTGTTGAATAGAGCATTGGAGATTTGTATTTTATTTTCGAGTTAGTTGTTGTATGTAATTCGAGAGACTTGGTATGTATTTGAAGAAATTGAGATTAGTGGTTTCGTTTATATTGTGGGATTTTTTAGATGCTCTATACCTTCTTCTATTGTGGATTTAGTTTAGTTTTATCACATTAGCGCTCCGTTCGCTCTCTCCGGGCAGGGGGTGTTACAAATGGTATCAGAACTTAGGTATACGGCAACCCTCGGGGCTTGGGTTTTGGATTCATTGCGTGGATAGAAATTTTTGGAGATAGAAAATTTTAGGTGATATTCGTGATAGGCATCTAGATTAGATGTGAGGAATTTATTTTTGGAGACGAAATTATATTTGGAGATTGTTTGCCTTATTTTTTAGAGTTAGGCATCCGGCGAATTTCGAGGGCGATATTCCATTGTTAGTGGGGAACTGTAACAACCCGTGTAATTTTGGGCTATTTTAATTAATTTCTAGAAAATGGAGGAAAATAAAGTTTTTGATAAAATTATTTTTATTGCTCTAACATGTTGGTTATTATTTTTAAATGCGAGAATTTCAAACGGTTTCGAAATTGGAGTTATAACGGATTTTAAAATGATTTTAAAATGTTTTTAACTCTTGGAGTTGTTTTGACTTCCAACTCTTCATTTCTTTGCCTTATTTAAAGGAGTCTTTTGGATTCCAACTCTTCATTTCTTTTCATTATAAAAGTGAGTCCTAGGCAACCCTTTTTAACATACTTTTGGCACAAATTTTGGCAGCAAATATATTTTGTATTCCTCTTCTTTTTATATGCACATTGGCCCTTGAGATTTGTGAGTTCCAACCTTAGATTAGAGGTGTTATTGGGGCTATTTTGTTGGAGTTTCTTCGAGGAGCTTTTGTAGATTTTTTGAGTTGATCTTGAGGATGTGATCGTTGGTTTCTCGTCATGGTTTGAGGTATGGGGTTTTACACAATATGCTCCTTAAATCTCGTGAGTGTCATTCTCTTTGATTTCTTATTAATTGAACTCATATTTGAATTGTTAAATTCATTGAAATCTGGAAAATAATTGTTGAAATTATTTTGATTCATGTTGTATCATTATATTATTGATGAGCACGTTGTCATGAGATTTTAATGTGGCACGGATGTTGGGCACCCGCCAAAATTCCTGTTTCCCCGGCTATGGCTTGATAAAGCATATACGGATGTGGTGAGGCCTGGTTACCCGGTTAATGTGTTGTTGAGAAATTTATTGATAAAATGCTATTGAGATTTGCATTTGACTTGAATATTCGTACTCGTGTTGTTACGCTTTATACATCGCTAAAATATATTTGTTGTGCATCTTTCCTGTCGTATTGTGTACTTCCCCATATTTTCTTTTAGTGACAGGTTAGCGCGGACTTTGGGGCGCTATGGAGATTGATTTTAGCGAGGATTATTTGGAAAAGATTTGTATTATTTATTTTATTGTATAGAGCATTGGAGATTTGTATTTTATTTTCGAGTTAGTTGTTGTATGTAATTCGAGAGACTTGGTATTTATTTGAAGAAATTGAGATTAGTGGTTTCGTTTATATTGTGGGATTTTGTACATGCTCTATACCTTGTTATATTGTGGATTTAGTTTAGTTTTATCACATTAGCGCTCCTTTCGCTCTCTCCGGGCGGGCGGGGTGTTACACCCTGTTGTGGCGGAGCGACGGCAAGTAGGGGGTTTGGGTCCTGGTGTTGTTTAGGGGGGCTTGGGGGTTTTGTCGGGGCCAAAAATGGGTGCAAGGGTTGGCCAGTGGTAAACGGTAGGGCAAAGTGGCAGCGAGGGTCAAATCGGGGGGAAACAAATTGGGCGACGTTTGTCTTGACAGGGGTAGTGGGGCTAGGGTTTCTTTAGGGTTTGTCGGGTTCTTGAGGAGTAAACTTTAAATTTGGGGTTGTGGGTTTTTTAAGGGGCTAGGGTTTGGGTAAAAATGAAGACGGAGATTCATGTAGACGGGATGGTGGTTGTGTGGCGGTAGGATGTGGAGATGGAGGGGGTGGAGGATGCCAAATGGGTTGGTATCCCCCTTTTTAGCGGTAATGGAATTTAGGGTTTTCATCCAACCGATTCCCATTTGGATATTCTTCAATCTTTCAACTGAAGGGTTGCCAGAGTTGGAATCATAACTAGTGACCCGCTTCACGGACCTCGACGAACACCAAGAACAAACACAGCTCTGATACCAATTTGATGTAAATCTTCAAATGAGAAAGCGTTATTGTAACACTACACAACTATTAACAACACAAAAACAACAACAACAAATAAACTGAACTAATGAAAAGGGTTCTTTCTCTCTCTATTCTCAATTCTCAATATTTAAGATTAATTACAAATGAGGATCAAGGGCCTATTTATGGGAGAGGTTAATTTGTTAATCAAGCTAATACCCAAACTGACCAAAAATGACAACTACTAACTAAAAATGACTCATTAGTCCCAAACATGCTTGGAGACTAATTAAAGACTAAAAATAAAGGGAAAATGACAATAAACCCTAAACTAAAAATAGAAAATAAAAGATATTCTTCTCCCGGGGGCACAACCACGCGCCACGTGTCGCTATATATCCCATACACATCAATAATGGCTTTATTTATAAGTAAAAGCTAGCTTGCTAGCCAAGCTAACCCTAAAACGTAAAACAACTAATGAGGGCACACTAGAATATTCCATAGGAACCCTCAACCTAATAATATACTAACTAATATAGAATATAACTCAAAATGACATGAAAATAAAAGAAACAAAAATACAAATAAATCATCGCGATCCCATACACATCACTCTCCCCCAATGAACTCCCTCGTTCGAAAGGGAAGCTGTCCTCGAAACCTGTGGGCATGCCTGTTAGCCAAAAAGCAAAGGAACACGAACAAAAATCCCAACGATGGCCGAGGGACATAAAATCTACCCTGGAGCTTTCCACGATAAGTATTGTCACCTGAAGGCTTGTTAGTGTGTGTTGGGGTTTGAGGGGGCAACGATGCTAAAAAGAGGTTGAGTCGTGCATAAGCACCAACTTCAGTCACGATCGTCGAAGTAACCTTCCATAACGGGACTCAAATGCCTCCCAAATGGGATCCACACACACGGAAGCATTCACATCAACCTAAGGAAAAATTGTCTTAAAATGGCCACAAGTCATCGCCGTTCCCAAAAGTGGGAAAAAAAGTAAGCAATCCTGTAAGGGCATTATTTTATATCGTCCATTCACAACTAAGTATGTCAGATACCGCTACAACCGTCAAAGAAATATTCAAGATCATTAAGCATTGACGAATCCGAATTCAAGTGGTCTTCAACATTCATGCCCCAACATGTTGATTTTGGTAAAATTATGTTTAAGTTCCATTTTACATTTCATATTAAAAGTGTTGGGATATTTTTTATAAAGATAGAATATTTATCAAAATATAAAAAATGTTTTTTGAAAAGTTTTTATAAATGTTTTTTTTAACTTTAAGTTTCAAAAATATTTTTTATAAAAGCTTTTCATTCCTGTTGGTTTTGATCAGAAAAGTTTTGATAAGGATTTGATAACTGATCATTTAGAAAAGTGAAGCAGAGAATAGAGAAAATAAGCGTACTCGTTCGAAAGACATGGATGTCGTTCAAGCGATTTTAATCTCGTTCGAGCGAGATGGCTTTTGTTCGAGCTACGCTGCTTTTAGCCAATCCAAACTCACACGCCACCGCTTAATTTTACCAATATAAAGAGGTTTCGGCGTTGGTTTTCGGTGTGGAGAATTTGTTTCAGAACACCTTTTAAGAATCAGTTTACAATTTCGATAACTATATTTGTTCTTATCCAATAGTAAAGAGTTCAAAATCTGTTTTCAATTCACAATCCTAATATCTTTTATCTGAGTTGTTTTGTGGAATTCAATAAATAGCTTTTGATGGATATTTATGTTGCTAATTTAGGTGCCATTTGTGGTACTTGGCTGATGTGACTGGGAGTCAAGAAGGAATGCTTGAGGGTATTCCTGTATTGATTGGACTGCGTGTTCGTGTGGACTGCTAAGGTTGTTCCATTGATGACTTCAAGATTGCGTGTCTATGTAGGTATGCCGGGATAAAATTATTACAGATTTCATTGTATTCATTATAAATTGCGATTGAAGTGTTTATGACAAAATAAATTTTTCCTGAAATTTGGTTTACCTTGCATGCTTCCTGATTTAATGCTTTCAAATCACCTAGATGCATGATTTAGGGTTTAAATAAAATTTGGGATTAATGGAAACTAATTGGGTAGTCTTAAAATTAATTTGAGAACACTTTGAGATATTCTGCTGCACTGCATCAGTTTTCAAATTGATATAAAAGCTTTATTTAGGGAGATCACTACACTCTGAAATTGGTATCAGAGCAAGTTGCTCTAATTTATCGAGCGATCCTGATTTTTTTGGGTGTTTTCCGTCTGATAAAATTTTTACTATTCACGTACTCAAATTGGTATCATACCAGGTTGCACTAAATTATTGTATTGTGATCCTTATTTTTTCAAAACTGGTTTGAAAATTGATTTTTTTAAGTATGGATTTTGGCGATTTCGATGATTTAAGATGTCAACTTCTTGAAAAGTCTATTTGGAAAATTCAGCCAAATTCTTGTTTTAAATTTTCTGTTGAAAGCGACTCTGAGAGGTGTCTTGCTTATAAGGGAATTGGTCATTCGATAGAGGAGTGTCCCACTCACATAAGGAAGATTTTTACTAAATCGACATCTTCTTCCCATAATGAGAGTGAGTCGTAAAAATAAGTCTTTTATGCTACTAAACGAGAGTGTTCCACCCTTGTATCTAATGATAAGAGTGAGGGTGAGGTGAATGATGAGGAAGAAGAAGAGTTGAGTGAGTTACAAGTTGCTTGTAATAATTTGTATGTGGAATCTTTAAAAATAAAGAAGGCAAACTTGAAATTAGAGGCTCAGTTGAAAGAACGTGTCTCGGATAGGAACAACACCGATGTGTTGATATAGGATTTTAAGACACGTGAGAAGATGCATAGAGAGAAGCTAGGATATGTCGAGGGCGAGAGAGATAGTCTTAGAGGGTTGATGGAGACTATGAAAAAAGAGCTTTGAGAGGTTGAGGATGCTAGACGTGTACTTGAGTCAAGGATAGGTGAGCTGGATAAGAGTTTGAGAGAGTCAAGAGAGGTGGAGTTTGATTTTGAGTCTAGTTAAGAAAAGATAGATAAGGTGTTAAGGAATTGTACAAATAAAAAACGATAGGTGTGGTATAGGCTTCGATGATAGTGTTCCATCCATTCCCAAAGCCAACTCCACACGTGTGAGAGAGCCTCCTAGGGTTGTTAAGAGAAAGGCACCTAGGTTCGTCAGGAGAGAGCTAGCTAGGAACATCGTGAGAGAGGCACCTAGGTTCGTCAAGAGAGAGCCACCTAGGAACATCGTGATAGAGCCGCCTAGGAATTTTAGGAGAGCACTGCCTAAAAACTTTAGGAGAGGACCACCTTTAGGTAACATTCACCGCCCAATTTACACGTGCACACATTGCGGGAGGCAAGATCATCTTAGGCATTTTTATTACAAGCTTCAAAACGCTCCTAGGAAGTTTAAAAATAATGTCGCACCGGTTCCCAAAACTCCCACGCGTCGTTACACATCGGTTTGGGTTAGGAAATCGGATTTAGAGCCTTTAGGACTTGTTGTTCATGACTCTCATTTGCCTTCACGAGATTCTCCTCATGTTAGATCTTTTGGTTCAGTGTGTTGGATGTTTGTCATTCACTAGTTGTGCGTCATGGTATACATTTGCTACTAGTTTGACATGTATTTTTTGTATCAGATTTTTTGTTTCTTAAAATTTATGGAAAAATACAAAAAGATTTTCTATTTTTTTTTTAGAAAAAGTTTGAAAAAGAAAAAAGATTTTATTTTCATAAACTTTTTGGAAAAAGACATAAAGAGTTTTGTATTTTTTTTGCACCTTATATGAATGAACATTTAGGTTGAACGAGTCACAATTTCATTCCATATCCACATGATGATTTGATTGTATTTTGATATGGATCATCATTCCATCGTTGTGCGTTATAATGTGTAGAGTCATTAAGATGAAATTTGAGATTATTTTCTACATGTTTGACTCATAATTTCCTTTAATGCACACTTGAATGGATTTGTTTTATTATTGTACATGTCCATCACATGTTGTTTATAGGGTTTTCATCTTAATTATGTCTTTAAAATGAACCAGATGCAATAAAACTTGACAAGAAAGCAGTGCATGTAAAAACCGTTGGGTGAGTTTGTGTGACTTATTTAAAAACGGGGAAGGGCTACAAAAGGTACACATTTTTCCTTTGAGATTAAGTCACCATTTAATTAGGACCAAAAACATTGTGGTAGAAACAGAAACCATGGTCCAAAGCGGTCAAAAGATCCCTAAAAAATTTAAATGGCAATAAAAAGAAATATATGTCATATATGGGCCAAACTGTTTATTTCATCACCTCTTAAAGAAAAATAGAAAAATTATTTATGAGGGAGTTTGAATGGAATATAAAACGGGTTGGCACGTCCTTGAATGTCATGAAAAAGCATTACATAGTTTTATACATTATTGGTGTGAAAATCATTATTGACATTGATTTATTGATGGATTGAGTTGAAGTTTGAGTGCATTCGTTAGGAGTATGCAGATTCATCATGCACATATGTTATGAGATTGCATTGATATTTCCTATTAAATTTTTTCACACCCATTCATTCCATTTCCATGATTTGGTTATCTTAGTGTAGATTCACATTTTGATTTTTTTTGTAAAATTATTTTTGCATTTTTGCAAGAAAAAATCGAAAAATAAAAAATAGTTCGTGGAACATCTTTGAGTATCCCTTGTTAATAGCAGTTTGTTTGCCTTATTCATCGTGACAACTCCATGTTTATTTGGTTTATTCGCTTCCATGTCTATTTCGAACAAATAAAAAGGGGGATAACGAATTATGTTTTATGCGGGAGTTTTTGCATTATGGGAGATATTTGAGATTTAATCTTTATGTTTTGATTTATGTTTATCTCATATAAACTCGATATGTCACGAAGGTATTTATTTTGTCTCACGTGTAGGTACATAGTTTGTTGATCAAAGTTGGAACACCCTGATGAGACAAGCTAAAAGATTTGAAGATTTTGAAGTTGAGGACGTTTAAAGAAAGTTTGAAGGCTTAGCATTTTATCTTTCCACTTTTGAATTTATGGTAAGTTAGATTTGAATAGGTCATTTAATTTTGATAATTTGGATGTTTTTATGTTGTACCGGCATAGACATAGGGGGAGATTTGTAAGGACATTATTTTACATCGTCTGTTCACAATTAAGTATGTTGGTTACCGCTACAACCGTCAAAGAAATATTCAAGATCATTCAAGCATTGACGAATCCGAACTACAAGTGGTATTCAACATTCATTCCCCAACAAGATGATTTTGGTAAAATTATGTTTAAGTTCCATTTTACATTTCATATTAAAAGTGTTGAGAAATTTTTTATAAAGTTAGAATATTTTTCTAAATATAAAAAATGTTTTTTGAAAATTTTTTATAAATGTTTTTATAACCTTTAAGTTTCAAAAATATTTTTTATAAAAGGTTTTTAGTCCTGTTGCTTTCGATGAGAAAAGTTTTGATAAGGATTAATAACTAATTGTTTAGAAAAGTTAAGTAGAGGAGAGAGAAAATAAGTGTGCTCGTTCAAATGACATGGATGTTGTTCAAGCGATCTTAATCTCGTTAGAGCGAGACGGCTTTTGTTCGAGCGATGCTGCTTTTAGCCAATCCTAACTCACACGCCACCGCCTTAATTTTTCCTATATAAAGAGGTTTCAACGTTTGTTTTCAGTTTGGAGAATTTGTTTCAGAACACCTTTTGAGAATCAATTTACAATTTCCATAACTATATGTATTCTTCTCCAACAGTAAAGGGTTCAAAATCTGTTTTCGATTCACATTCCCAATATCTTTTATATGAGTTGTTTTGTGGAATTGAAGACATATTTTTTGTTAGATATTGATGTTGGTAATATAGTTGCCATTTGTGGTACTGGGCTGACGTGACTGGGACTCAAGAAGGAGTGCTTGAGGGTATTCCTGGACTGAATTGGATTGTGTGTTCATGTGGACTACTGAGGTTGTTCCATTGTTGACTTCTAGGTTGCGTGTCTATGTAGGTCTACCGATGTAAACTTATTGTAGTTTTCATTATATTCATTGTAAATTGCGATTGAAGTGTTTATAATGAAATAAGGGTTTTTCCCTTCGGGGATTTTTCCTGAAATTTTGTTTACTTTGCATGCTTCCTGATTTAATACTTTCGAATCACCTAGATGCATGATTTAGGGTTTAAATAAATGATGTAAATAACGTCAAATGTGAGCAACAAAAGATATTTCTCTCTCTATTCACAATCTCTCAAAAATAAGGAATGAATCAAATAAGCCTACAAATGGGTATTTAAAGGGGTAAGGTTGCTTGGCCATTAAGCTAAGTGCCTAATTACAATTGTGTCTCTAAGGCGAAATAATCTTCCGACCTCTAAATACAATATAAAAGGAAAAATACAATGAATGCTCAAAATAAAAGAAATACTAAAAAGAACTAAAAAGTCTAAAATGACTACCACATCCCTCATTCACATCACTCTCCCCCCCCCCCCCCCCCCCCCCCGAAAGAGTTCGTCCTCTAACTCAGAGGGGAAGGCCTTCGGTGTCACCATCAAGGATCATAACAAGAGCTAACTGAGATGGTATCTCTGGTGCCTCCTCAATGTAGTCATGGTCCCCAAAAGCTAAGAGAGCTCGATGGCGAAGGAGAGAACAGTCGGAGGCAGGATGGCCCATCACCATGCAATTGTAGCATTTGAAGGTGACGGGATGAGCGGGAGCAGGAGGAACCATGGAAGCAGGAGGAGCAGTGGTGTAAGGAATCCCAGTAGGTGCAGAAACCACTGGTGCTAGAGGAGTAGGCGTGGAGCAGCTACGCAGGGGAGAGACAGTCTGGTGGAAGGACTCAAACTTAGTGGCATACTCCACCGCATTGACAAAAGAGGTGACCTCATGCTAATCAAGATCGCGCTGGATGTTGCCCTGAAGGTCGTGAATATAACGGCTAATGCATTGCTCCTCACTCTATCCTAGGCGGCCTGGAGTACATAAAAGATAAAATTGCTCTGTGTGGTCCAAAACTGTGGAGTCTTGGCAAAAGAACGGAACTCAAAGAAATAAGTCACGCTCATAAGTGGATGGAACAAAAGCGGACATCCACTGTGCGGGGAACTCGGTCAAAGACTGTATGGGGAAAGACCATCAATAGCACGACGCTATTCCAAGTCAATCCACCAAACACTAGCAAAGCCCTGAAACTTGATCTCCGCTAAGAGAATATATCTACGACCTTTCATCCGTTTACACTAAAAAATTTTCTCCATCGAGGCAAGCCAATCGACAACGGCACTAGGCTGTAGGTGGCCGTCAAACATGGGAACATCCACTCTGATATCACCCCGCATACTTCGTGAAAGTAACTGTAGGCCCAACTGTGTGATTTCATCACCACCCTGAAGAGCTAGGGTACCCTCATCTATATCATCATCACCCGGTGGAGGCTCGGTAAGTAAGGCGCGTCGTGGGTGCCCCCAAGGCGGTGGATGAGGAGGATCAGGAGCGAGTGAGTGTACTAAGGCAATAGGAGGAGTAGTGTGAGGTGGTTAAGTCTCGCGCAGTGGAGAAGGAATTGGTGGTGGAACTAATGGCTGGCGCTAGGGGCACTGATTCATTTGGTGCCCTTTCTGGTGGCAAACAAAGCAATAGCACTCAGAGATGGGGACATAGGGGGTCACCTTGGGGTTTAAGGAATCAAAGGAAGAAACATCCGTGCGCCACTCGGTAGGAGGGGGTGGCTCAAACTGAGGAGCGGAGTGAAGGAGGGTCGACATGGCGAGGGAGGGTAATCCACTCCCGTACCCGCTGATGGGGATCAACAGGTGCGGAGTGAAAGGAACGGGTATCCCATGGGCGTGGATGATGAGGGGCATGGAGAGGGTGCCCAGGTGGGGGAAAAGGTGTGTAAAATAAGTGGGGGCGAAAGCGTAGGAAAAGTGGAATGGGGCGGGTGAGGGTGTGTGGTAGTGGGTGGGGCAGGGGGTATGTGGGAGTGTTCAAGGTGTTTTTACTGGTGGTGAGGAGGATAAATGGAGATAGGGGCGAGGAGTAGTCATGTTGGGGTGGAGTGGAATATGTGGGTGGATGTGGTGGCGAGGAGTGGGATGGGATGAGAATACGTGGTGGGGGAAGATGGGGGAGGGTAATTGGTGGCGTGTTGATACGTTTGGCAGTGGAGGGGGAGGTATAGGGGTGGTGGTGAATTTGGGTGGGAAAAATTATTGGGAATGTGGGAAGATGAAAATTGTAGGGTTTGGGGTGCAAGATTGGGGCTAAAAGGCATATGCTTTTTTACATTGGGATTATTTGAGGTGGATTTGATTTCTTTGTGTACCGGATGTCACGGATCATCTAGACGATTATGAGGGAGTAAGTTCCGATCATGGATGGTGGCGGTTGGATCCAACTTGTTTGGTGGCTCGATCGATTTCGCAAATTGTACCTAGTGGCAGTGGATAGTTTTTCGGTGGGTTGAGGTTTGTTTTGGATTGGGTCGGACTGTGTTTGTGTCCGGTTATGGTTGAGTTTAAGTTCGAAAGTTATTGGGTCAGTTTCGGTATTGTGTCCTGGATTGTTGTCATGTTTGGGGAATTTTTTGCTAGATAAGGGTCGGGATGGGTTTTCGGACCTGCATGTTTTTTTTTTAGTTTTTCGTTTTTTCGGCAGGTGGGAGGTGGTGGTGCAGTGGTTACTTTGATGGTGGTGTCTGATTGGATGAGTATGGGATTAGGGTTTGATGAGCTAGGATTTTTTTAGGGAGAGGTGTAGAATGGGTAGATCTTGGAGAACTAGGGTTAGGGTTTTAAGATGTCACCGGTGATGTGTGAGGGCGATTTGTAGTGGTTGTTTATGAAGAACTACGGGCGTCCATCGCATCTTCTCGGGTCGTCAATCGGTTGAGGGACTCCAAAATTTGGAGGAAAGGGTTTGTGTCGGAGGATTTCATCCTTTCTTGAACCCACTATGACGTTGCCTACGTGTTTTTGTTTTAGAATAACTGGGTGGAGCGAGGAGGCTCCGATACCAATTGCATAAATAATGCCAAATGGGAGCAAGAAAAGATATTTCTCTCTATTCACAATCTCTCAAAATTAATGGATGACTTGAATGAGCCTACAAAGGGGTATTTAAAGGGGGAAGGTTTCTTGGCCACTAAGCTAAGTGCCTAATTACAATTGTGCCCCTAAGGGCAAATAACTTTCCTACCTCTAAATACAAAAGAAAAGGAAACATACAATGAATGCTCAAAATAAAAGAAATACTAAAAATAACTAAAAAGGATAAAATGACGACCACGTGCCTGATTCACATCACTAAAATTTGGTATTAATTGAAAATGATTGGGTAGTCCTAAAATTAATTGAGAACACTTTGAAATATTCCGCTGCACTGCACAAGTTTTCAAATTGATACCAAGGCCTTATTTAAGGAGATCACTGCACTCTATAATTCAATATGACCCCACCTCCAAAAAATGTGTGCAAGTCATACAACCAGTATCCAAAAAATATTAAAAGAATTATCCGATGCACAACCCAACATCTTATTCCCTGAAGACGGAAAAGAAGTCACCAAGCCCAAAAACATCCAAATCTTGTAACCGAGTAGGTGTAATCCAACTATCCTCCTCGAACATGGAAAAAAACACAACGAATGAACTCGAGGCCCATACTATCTCCCATGAAGATTTTGGGTATTCTCAAAGAAAGCATCATCATGCATGTTTAGGTAGAGAGCATCATCGTCATAAACGAAAACGACAAGGCCCAGAGACACCATCACACTAGAGAACAAATAGTCAAAATATATTGCCAAATGCCATGTTTTATTATGCACCCACTGATCACATGTCTCCTCTATCTCAATAAACATCGCACAACAGTGATTTTGGGGTTGATGGCGCTGCTCGTACTCCGGATGGAGAAGGCATTGAACTGGAAACTCCTTAGATATTTAGATAAGGAGGGACCTGGTCGATGCGAATTTGGATTTCCTCGATAATAAAATGACTTAACTCCTCTAATTCAGCACAAGCCGACAAATCTATCCCAAAATCGATATCACCACCTTCGTACCAAAACAAATCGATTGGTAATTAAGTGTCGAGTAATGGAGGCAGGGTTAGATTGGGGGTTCGGGGATTGAACTGTGATTTTTAGGAATTTAGAGGGCTAAGAAATTTTCCACAATTCATAAGCTTGATCTAAGATTTCCAGAAACCCTAAGGGGTATATTTTGGGAATTCCCAAAGATTGCGGGGTTGAATTGAAACTTTCAAAAGTTGGGAGGTGCTCTAAATAATTTTTCAAAACACAATAAATTGGGGGTAGTGAGGCTGAAACTAATTTCAAAGGGGGTTTGTGTAAATCAATGAAGACCGGTGAAGGAGAGAATGGAGCTTAAAAATAATAAGGGCAATACTTGTAGTAATTAGGTTTTAAACCTTACACTTTGTGGAAACCCTAGTTAGTATGTCACAATTAAACCCAGCTGTTATAGGTGCCAACAGAAACGCCAAGGGTCCCATAGATCGAAACCAGAGGGACGCATCAGGTGTCGGAAAAGACTTTAAGGAGGCTAGAGTTGCTCCTAACTTCACGCAACTAAGATTTCACCTTTGATTTTGTGATTGTTCTCCAAAGGGATGGCCAAAGTCGTCCTTACAGGCTTACAGGTGGATGCCAAAGCTCCGTCAGCCCTCGCATCTCCACAGCAATGGTCGCCAGAACCATGTGATGTCACTGGCTCCTCAGAGGCGGAAAACTGGGTCATATGAAGGATCGGCTTAGGGTTTTTAAATGGTTTGGTGGGTTATAGGTGGGGGGGGGGGGTACGTGTTTAAGGAGAATTTTCATATCTGAAATTTTAGGTTTATGGGTAGCTTATATTAGAAATTTCAGATCTAAATGCTTTGAGAGTATGGTGGTGGAAAAGAGGGGGATGCCACTTGAGCAAGGGTGATAGGGTTAAATTGGGAGGGTGTCGATTCCTCCGAGCCATGCCTGTGGCTCTACTGCAACGACAACACAAACCACATCCAAGGTTTTAAAAGATGAATTGAGGCGCGCCTCGAGGCGAGACGAAGGCTAGCAAGGCTGAGGCGCACGCCTCTAGGGGACTGAACTGAGGCTTGCGCCTTATATAGAAGAGGTGTACACCTTGAGATGTATGAGGCGTCCAACCACATCCAAGGTTTTAAAATACGAATCGAGTCGCGCCTCGAGGCGACGCCTCGAGGCAAGGCGGAGGCTAGCAAGGCTGAGGCGCACGCCTCTAGGGGACTGAACTGAGGCTTGCACCTTATATAGAGGAGGTGTACGCCTTGAGGCGTATGAGGCGTCTACCTCATATTTTGCTGTTGATTTACCAAAAAATGAAGTCACGTGGGTATTTTGCTTAAAAAGAAAAAGTCGTATGAAGGTAAACAACGAAAAACCCTAACGGCAGATCAAAAACCAAACGAAATACCACCTAAAGACCTCCGATTGGCTTCTCTAACAGAGACGGACCACCGATCATCTTCTCCAGCAGAAATCGATAGTCGTACGAGGTAAATTCATCTTCTTCGATGTTTTTTTTAGTTATTTATGCTCTCTCTATATATCGATACATGTATATATGTATTTTACTGCTATATATATATGTAAATATATATACGTATATATGTATTTTACTTATATTTTTTTACTGTATGTATATATATATATATATATATATATATATATATATATATATATATATATATATATATATATATATATATATATATATATATATATATATGGCTTTAATGCTAACACAAAATCTATATTATTGTAGTGAGTTGCCATTATGTCAAATAGGAAGGATCCCGCTTGGAAATACGGGAAGGAGGTGGAATTGCTGGATAAGGGTTACAAATATATTGATTGTGGCTTTTCTAGGAAAATTATTAAAGGTGGGGTTAAGAAAATGATGGACCATCTTGCGTGTACCAAGCTTAATGTGCCTAAATGTGTGAAGGTACCTCCGGAGGTTAGCCAAGAGATGAAAGATTTTTTTATGAAGGGTGTTAATGTTAAGAAAGCGAAAAGAAGAGAAGAAGAGGAAAGGATTAATAATGCCTCTTATTACAATAGTCAATCATTTGGAGGGTCAAACACGGATAGTGGTTCTACGAGGGGAATTCGAGGACTAATGGATCGTTTTATTGTCAATGTTGATGATGATAGTGAAGCAACTACAATAGACAACAGACATGAAAGATGTTATCATTTTTTTAAAATTTGTGGATGCATCTGATGCCATCAAAGATGTTAATTTACTATTTAAGCCACTTGATGATGTTATGGAGGAAGTTGTGGAG
The DNA here is from genome assembly GCA_949130495.1 of Sambucus nigra. Taxonomy (NCBI): domain Eukaryota; kingdom Viridiplantae; phylum Streptophyta; class Magnoliopsida; order Dipsacales; family Adoxaceae; genus Sambucus; species Sambucus nigra. The sequence goes on along the minus strand of CASBWL010000040.1, from coordinate 4,110,742 downwards.
GATATTGTTATCCAAGTTATGACAGATAGTGCATCGAACTCTAAGCGATGATGATGGGGATGGAGGTGGAGATGAAGCATATTATCCATTTTCCCGACCATTGGATACTGATGATCCACTACTTAATATAGAGTGATGATACATTGTTTGTTTTCTTTGGGGTTATGGTTTTTTGTTATGGTTTGGTGATGGTGATGGTGATGGTGATTTTCATTATGGATTTATTTTCTCTTGACGGTATAATATGTATTGTGATTATGACATTACGGTGTTATTATTTGTATTGTGTTGTGCAATCAAGTTTACATCGTTTGTTTTCATGATAGTTGTGATACTTAATTTGTTCCTTATTTAATTACTAATTTTATATCAGTTTTTTGTTACTTTTATGGAAAAAGGTTGAGGCTTACGCCTCGGACCGCCTTGAGGCTTACGCCTCGCCTCACAGAGGCAAAAAGCCTCAACTACGCCTCGCGCCTTTTAAAACCTTGACCACATCCGCTCAGATACCAATTTGATGTGGATTGAATGAGCAAGGGTGATTACTAAAAACAACAACATGATTTAGAATCCAAAAGCCAATATCTATCTTTAATCATTTATTAAAGTAGTGATTACAAAGGGAGGTCAATGGCCTTATTTATAGCCTTATTTATAGGTAAAATCTTGCTTGCTAACAAACCTAACCCTAAGAGGTAAAATGACTAAAGAGGACACTCTAGAATACTAAGGGAATATTACACTCAACCTAATATACTAACTAAAAAAATAACAAAAAATGACACGAAAATAATATAATAAAAAATACAAATAATCCATAGGATCCCATACACATCAGATCGAAATTAACATTTATAAGCAATAACATATATACACAACCATCCACATGCAAATATATATATGGATAAAGAATGGAATATTAGCACCCATTTACATGAGAAATATGAATTGCTTGCTTTGTCTTCTCTCACACGCGTTAGACCAGTGATATCCTCAACAATACTTGAGAAAAACTTCATGATTGTCCCTACCACAAAGCACCGTTTCCTTAGTTGTTTGTTTTGGTGTTGGATTTGAAACAAAATGACAAATAATTTAAACATTGATACTTCAAGAAATAAGAAGAGACAGAATCAAATAATATACAACCACATACAATATTTGTTAAGAATTTTAACATTGGTATTTTAACTTGCAGAATAAACAGTATGAACAAATTTAAAGGGGATCTAAAACTCGTTACAATAATAAAACATGAATAATAATAATGATAATTTAAGAAGGTAACCATTAAAAATAGAAAACACACCCAGTATGGAACTACATAACTAGAAAATGCATTCACTAAATATAAATTAATTTTACTGAAACCACAATATCAAAACTTGTAGTGGATTTACCGAATGCATAAACTCAACTTGTAATTTTTGTATTTACCGAGATGAAACCAAAAAGAAACCAAAATTATGGAAACAAAAAAATGAAATATCAAAAATACCTAAATACTTGTTGGTTTGGTTTTGGTTTATGTTTTGGTGTACCGATTGGTAAATTCGGTACAAACGGTTTTACCATCCAAATTATGGTTTTGGTATTAATACGGAATCATTACCGACCAAATCGTACCGCTTCCACCCCTAGTGTGGGATTTGAGCTATTTTGCCTATAAGTTGGTCTAGCTAATATAGTAAAAAATACATAACCCATTTTTTAGAACGCAAAAAAATATTATCTATATGGAATATAGAAAATCTGAAGTTAAAAAATTGATTAAAATCCTAAATGGACCACCACCACCACCACCACCACCACCACCTCCCCCTCCACACACACTCCACCCACTCACACACATCATCCCACCAAAACAAAGTAATTAGGGAAAGAAAGGCTACTGAATAACATGACACTTGGCATGGAATTTGATATGTCAAAACCAGCATGTTTGACAAGGTAGACCAAAAATAACATAAGCAAAACATTAACATGCAAGGAAAAAATAATTTTAAAATCTTTGGCTTTGGAATTGAAATCGATTATATATGAAACTAAGAGCGTTTTCAATGGTAGTTTATAATGAATCCCTTATACTTTTGACTCACTTGAGTCTATATTGTATAAGTGCTCATCTAGTTTGGAAATTGTGACAAAATTATGTCCAACCTAGAAACCAAAGAACCTCAGAAATTGGTTTGCTACTTCATTTCTCTATCTTGTAGTGATCAAGAACAAATTGCCAACACTCACACACAGTAGAATTTGTTTAATACATATTATACTGCATAATAATGTGTGTACATATGTTGAGTGTGTTTAAATCCCTAAGTTTGATTTTTAATAATTTTTTTGGGATTTTATAAACTCTTTTTAAACAAGGTTTTCTTAATTAAAACTTGATTTATAAGTTTATGGGGTCAATTTGTAAATATACTTTGTTGGGTATATTGGCCTAATGTTACCTTGGGTAGAATCCGAAAGCGGAGTAAACCTTAAGGTGTGGTTTTAATTACATTAAGACGCGCGTTTCATATCCCTTATTTGGCCAACACCTGTCTTCATCTGATTGGTTGAGATTGTGTTTCTTTACTGAGTTATTAACGCGTATGTTTTTAGCCCTTGGATCATTTGTTATCGACGATCTGCATGTTGTCTTGGTTAATCCCTGCACAAACTTTTAAACCAATTAGGTATCGTTTAAGCACCGCGTTCTTAGAACTGTTTGAACAAAGTCAATTTAACTTGACTTAACCCTAACCATTGGTTTTGAACCAGTCTCTCGAACGTTCTCTTCACACTATAAAAGGAACCCTTATCTCAGACTTCGAAGACTTTTTCCATTTTCATTTTTTGGAGAGAAATAAAGAGAGTAGAGAGAGAAGAGAGAAGAGAGAAACCAGAAGAGAGAGAGAGTTAGAAACCCTAACTTTGTTCGTCAAAACCTCTTCAAATCTAAAACTCCTACATATCCAAAACACTTCCCTGAGTGTTCTTGAGTGTTTGAGAGTTTGAGTTGAGTTTGTTGTTGTTGATGTAACGTCTTGTTCGTTGGATCTTGTTTCCAACTTAAACCGTTACTTAGATCTACTTTTTGATTTCATTGAAATTTTAGATCTGAGTTATTCATGTTACATTACACTTAGTTTCATTCTTTATTTCTCATCTTGAGAAATCTATTGTTGATTCTTTTCTATAAAACGTTTGCTTACTTTGAAATCAACAATAACTTCTTTCTGTTTCTAGTTCTTGTAAAACTAAACCTTTGACCTAGTTTGGAATCACACTTGGAGGTTTTCGATCTCGAAAATCTTTTCAAAACTGAGAGATTGATTAAGATCTTGACCGTCTTCTGAGCAAGATATTCGTGGATTCTGGGACTGATTTAAAGGTCAAATAAGGTTCAAAGTTTTGTAACAAGAGAGAAAAAGAAAAGATCACAGCATATAGTCTTACTGTAATTTGCTAGGATTGTTTGTACTTATTAAGTGTGTGTGTGTTCATGCATGTGTTAGAGAGCACCTTCACAAACACTTTCACCCTACAACACAAAAAGTGTTGGTAATAAGATCTTGTGAACAAGAGTCGACGTAATGTGCTGGAACAAATCAGAAGTTAACAAACTGGGAGAACTACATCTACAATCAGAACTGCAGAGAAGTTATGAGGACACCAGAGGGTACATTCCTAAACTTATATAGGTCTGAGTTGTATGCATATTAGTTATAGTTTGTAACTCATAAATTTGTTTTAGTGGATTTTTCATTTTACTCCGTAGAGGGAGTCGTGGATGTTTCCTCAATTGGTGAGGTTTTACCACGTAAAAATCGTGAACATAATCTTTCTACATCTCCTCATCTAATTCTTAGTTGTGTTGAGTTTAAAGCTTGTTTAAACTATCTTATAAACCTGTTATTCAAAACTTGAATATATCTCGTACATACTGATTTGTTAAACACATCTTCTGTTCAAATAGTTTGGTTTTTACGAAAAGAGTTTCTTCAAAAAATAGCTCGGAGTTACTTAAATAGTTTATTTTTAATAAACGGCTTTAGTAACACATCTTTCATATAATTTTTGTGTAAATCCTATGTGTAAAGTAGGTTATGCACCACAATCATACACGACTTTGTTTTCTGGCCCAATGGCTTACTTTCAAATTAAAGTGTAAAAATTGAAAAAAAAGACTAATAAGTTACAAACACGTGTAAAATGAGTAAAAACTATAATTTTTTCCAAAAATTAAAATTGAATATGAATCTTATTTGAAAGATTTGGATGAGAGCTTGTTAGGAATGTGTTACCTCTGTCCCTAATTAATAGTCGCTATTTGAAAATCACAATTATTAAGAATGAACTCAATCAGTGGCTTGGATAAAGCTTTGCTCACTATTGTATAATATGAGCCGTTAATTATATCTTAAAAAAAATAAATTGGGACATCACAAAAAGGAAACAAGGATTATTATTAATTTGGGAGGGATGGAGTAATTTTTATTATAATGTGACACGTAAGTTAAAAGATATAGCATTTTAAAGTTTTAGATGTGTGAGAAAGACAAAGTGTTGAGTTTGAATATGCTTGGGAGTATGAAAAGTGTAAGTTTGGGGTGGGTAGATAAAGTAATATTGTGACAACCCGCACTCCAAAATAAGGGGTGGCCAGCCCGATACTCCGACATGTACGGAAATCCTGGATGGAAATCATTCTCAGCATCACAAATATAGTAAAAGTATACGGGAAAACCACCCACTAATTCAGAAAACGGGTTGTCAAAACAATTTATGTGATTTAAAATTTAAGTTAAGAAAACATTTTAAACAACCCATTCTAGAAAATAGTGGAATTCGAAGCAACTTAAATAACATACATCTAAAACGAATATATACAAGGGGGAGAACCGAATATGCTGTCGATCCACAGCTACACAAAAGGGATTACAACAGCTATATGTTACGCATTACATCATTAAACAATTACAGAGTTTGGGTCACTCGCCCGAATGACAGACCCGATCATAACTAGAGATAAAAAATAATGGCGTCTAGCAAAACATCCTGTAATATCCGTAATTTCTTACAGCTCCTTAAAGGCAAAATATTAGAAATATCAACACGGGCGTCCTTGCGGAGGAGCACCTGGGCGGATACAATTACATACACAACAAAGAAGAAAAAGAACGGGTCAGGACCCAGTTTTTATATAGTTCCCAGATGAACAAAAAGCATGCTAGATATGAACAGTTAATCATGAGGATGAGCATCAAACATCTAGCAACATAACCAGGAAATATAAATGAGACAATTAAAATGACAAGCCTAAGATAAAACTATGCAAGAAAAGGAAAGGATACGATTATTAAATTAAAAGTTTCTATTCACCAATTTCCACTTTAATCCAGTTTCAATTCCTTAATAGGAATACAATATCATCATTTTCTTATTTCCTTCAAATTCTTATTTCTTAGCAGGAATGTAATTATCATTATACATTTTAGTGGAAATATGCAACCCTCAAGTCCCACTTGAGTTTTAAAAAGTTATATTCTTATACATATAATGATTCTAAGCCCGCCCCTCCGAGTTTCCCCACTGGGCGCGCCCCTAAATGACTATCATCTTCCAGGGGCCTATCAAACAAGGCAGCCTGGGTACCTAACGCACGTCGGGAAGTGGCCATATGCCTGCGAGTGAGTCATAACCACACCCGGAATTACCTCACTAGCGCAGAAAAATACATATAATAAACCCGCATATGGCCGAGGACTATAGTCTCCCTGCGTTCACTAGTCAGGGGACATCACCTCATGCGCGAGCTTCCCTTATGATATCATTTAGAGAGGTGTGTTTAAGTAAATTAACATTTACTATAAAAACCATACTTTTAATTTCCATTAACATTTACGTGTTTAATTTGTTTTAAACCATGATCATAGGATATTTCATTTATTTTCTTCCTAGGGTATGCCTCGAATAAATCTCCAAGGGATCAAAATCACTCCCAGAACTTAAGGTCTTAGGTACCTCGATTCAAGCCCCTAAAGTCTCCAAGCATGGGCCTACAACTCCATCCATTTATTTGGATGCACAAAGAAAAGTGATGCCTTAACATCACGTAAGACAACCCCTCCCCCGGACATAACCCCAAGTGAAACCCATTCAACACTAGGGTGCCAACCAACTCAACTAGGACTCTAAAAGCCAAGGTTTACTTCATTCAAGAAGAGTCCTAAGTTCCTATGAGAAGAAAATAATTTAAAAATAAAACTAGAAAATTGGAAAAGAAAACAGGGGACCGGTCGACCGGTCCCAAGACCGCGGTCGATTGCGTCTCAAGTTTTAGCTTTTGAAAGAAAGCAGAAATTTCATTTCGGACGAGCCGGTCGACCGGTAGGGGGACCGCGGTCGACCGCGCCCTTAACTTTATGCCTTTGAAAGAAAGCAGTATGCCCTCCTCCGAAGGCCCGATCGACCGGTCTGAGAGACGACCGATCATTGCAGACCTAGACCGATCTTCCTATTTTTCATACAAACCCCAAAACCAACTATCAACCAAACCCAACCAATCCTCATTTAATCATACTAAAAGATCATAAATGCTCCCATCAACATTTTTCTACCTCAATCCACAATAAATCTCTACCAAAGACATTAATACCATGAATCTAGCTAAAAACCACAATTACATTACATCAAAACTATACATAACTACCCATACTAATTATCCATCTTAAACCATATAATAGCAAGTAGAAAACTTGCCTTGGGGCTTCAAATTCAGATTTGGATGAAGAAGAATGCAAGATCAATCCTCAATCTTCAATCTCTCCCTTTTCTCCACAAGTTTCTTCCACTCTCTCTCACTCTAGGGCTAGAACACTTAGGGAAAATAAGAGAAAATGAAAGTCTTGGGAAAGACTAAAACGTGGCCTTAGATTTAAAGTCTCTAATTTTAAATGGCAATACCGCAATAATTTAATTTCTAATACGCAATATGCCAAAACCAGTCAAAAAGTGCCCAAAATCTCAAAATACAATATGGCACACATTTTGACTGTCTCGCACCTCCCGGAACTAACTACACCCTCCAAATTATCAATTGGAAATTTTATAAGACATTTTAAGTTCCGGTTCCATTTTAATTCAAATTGCCATTTTAAATTTTCATGACAAGATAGAACACCACATGGTAATAACCACTTACACACATGGTAAATATGCAACTTGTTTGTAAATATTAACTTATTTCATCAGATTAATACTTACTCCACATCCAGCATCTTATATATGCAACTACTCAACATAGCAAAAAAACATAAAACGGGATCCAAAAAGCGAGGATTGTTACATACTCCCCCCTTATGAGGGAATTTTGCCCCCAAAATTCAAGCGTACCTTGGATGAAAAGATGCGGATACTTATCCCGCATATCGTCCTCACGCTCCCAAGTAGATTCCTCATCACTGTGATGACTCCATTGTACTCTAACCAAGGGCACCACTCGAGATCTCAATCTACGTTCCCCATGATCCAATATGGCAACGGGTTATTCTTAATAAGAAACATCAGGTTGTAACTCCATGTCTTCGAAAGGAATGTGCCAGAGGGCACCATCACATCTCTTATACTTTTTCAAAGAGGAGATGTGGAAGACATCGTGAATCTATGGCAACGATTCTGGCAGGGCAAGTTGATACGCCACTGGACCCACCTTAGTAATTAACGGAAAAGGTCCAATAAAACGCGGCGCAAGCTTCCCTTTCTTTCCGAAATGCTTAACGCCTTTCATAGGAGACACTCGCACCAATACCTGGTCTCCCACCTCCAACTCCACATGTCTTCTTCCCGCATTGGCATAGCTCTTTTTTGTCTATCTTGAGCTATCCGGATACGATTACAAATAAGTTCGATATTTGAAGAAGTATCCCGGATCATTTCAGGTCCGAGAAACTTATTATCTCCCACCTCCAACAAACATGTGGGAGACCTACAGGGCCTACCATACAAGGCTTCATAGGGTGCCATCCCAATAGTGAACTGGTATGAATTATCGTAAGCAAACTCAACCAACGGGAGATATTGTTCCCAACTACCTTTGAAATCGAGCATACACATACGAAGCATATCCTCCACCATTTGGTTAACCCTTTCGGTCTGCCCATCTGTCGGAGGATGATAGGAAGTTCTCAATCTCAATTCCGTTCCCAGGGACTCTTGGAAGCTTTGCCAAAAGTGGGAAACGAAGATCTTATCTCTGTCAGAAATAATATTCAAAGGCACCCCATGCAATCTAACAATCTCTTCAATAAACAACTGAGCGTAACGAGCAGTGTTATAATTGGTACGGACTGGAAGAAAGTGCGTCAACTTCGTCAAACGATCAACGATGACCCATATCGAATCGTGACCTTTTTGTGACGTCAGTAAGCCAGTGATGAAATCCATTGATATGATCTCCCATTTCCATACCAGAATTTCTAATGGCTGAAACAAACCTGCCGGTAGCTGATGATCAATCTTAACCAACTGACAAGTAGTGAATTATGATACAAACTCTGAAATATCCCATTTCATACCCAGCCACCAATACTGACGGCGCATATCTTGATACATCTTATCATTACCCGGATGCACCAAAAATTTTGAACCATGAGATTCTGCCATCACTGCCCGTCGTAAATATGCATCTTCCGGAACGATAAGCCTTCCATGGAAGCGCAATCCACCCTCAGAACTTACCGAGTAGGACTTCGCTCCTCTAGTCAGAAATCGGCGAATGTGGTCTTGGCATTCTTTATCCCTGCTTTGGGCTTCTACGAAACTTGCCACAATCGTGGGAGTAACGGTCATCACGGACATGAACGCCCTAGCAACCGCATCTTTATGACTGAGCTCTTTCCATTTAGCCTTCCATACATCAGCTAGTTCTCCCTCGGGTTTTCTACTCAAGGCATCTTCCACCACGTTCGCCTTGCCCGGATGGTAATGAATATCAAATTGATAATCCTTCACGAATTCCAACCATCGACGCTGCCTCATATTCAAATCTTTCTGAGAAAATAAATATTGCAACGACTTATGGTCCGTGAAAAGACTAAACTTCTCCCCAAGAAGTTAGTGCCTCCAAATCTTCAAGGCAAAAACAATTGTGGCTAATTTTAAGTCATGCACCAGATAATTCCTTTCATGAGGCTTGAGCTTCCTGGAAGCATAGGCAATAGCTTGTCGCTCCTGCTGAAGCACACCTCCCAAACCTTGTAGAGATGCATCGATGAAGACTAAATATTCCAACCCCGGCTTGGGTAAAGCGAGGACTGGAGCCAAAGTCAATCTATTTTTGAGCTCATCGAATGCAGCTTGACAGGAATCATCCCAAACAAATCTAACCCCTTTCCGGGTTAAATTTATCAAAGGACTAGCAATCTTAGAAAATCCCTTAATAAATCGACGGTAATAACCCGCCAAACCCAGAAAACTGCAAATTTCGGTATGTGTCGGGGGCTGACCCCACTCCCTCACCACAATAACTTTACTTGGATCCACCGATATACCTTGCGAAGTCACAATATGACCCAAAAATTGCACTTCCCGCAACCAAAAACCACATTTCACAAACTTAGCATACAGTTGGTGATCCCTTAACCTTTGCAGGACCAACCCCAAATGAATCGCATGGTCATCTTCTGTTTGAGAATACACAAGGATGTCATTAATAAATACGATAACGAATTGGTCCAGGAAGTCCCGAAATACCCTATTCATAAGATCCATGAATACGGAAGGGGCATTAGTTAGTCCAAAAGGCATAACCAAGAATTCATAAGACCCGTACCTCATCAGAAAAGCAGTCTTGGATACATCCTGCTCCCGTATCCTCAACTAGTGATAGCCCGTTCTCAAATCTATCTTAGAGAAGTAGGTTGCTCCCCTGAGCTGAACGAACAAGTCATCTATACGAGGCAAAGGGTATTTATTCCGGATGGTGACCTTATTCAACTCTCTACAGTCCACACATAACCGGAGGGAACCATCTCTTTTCTTCACAAATAACACAGGAGCACCCCACGGCGACGTACTACGCCTGATAAATCCCTGCTCCAACAACTGCTGAATTTGATCTCTTAGCTCCCTCATTTCCACAGGAGCCATACGATCAGGAGTTCGCGCAATCGGTCGAGTTCTCGGCTCTAAGTCAATCATAAACTCAATCTCTCGGCTAGGAGGCAAACCCGATATTTATCGGAAAACGTCCTCAAAATCTCGAACAACAGGAATAGAATCTAAGGGAACAATTTTAACCCGAGAAATCTCTTCCACAATACAATATAAATAAGTACCAGTATCTCCCTCTAAACGAGGCATAACCACCAGGAACATATCTTGTCCCGGAACGGCGAAGACTATACTTTTCCCATAACAATTTACTATAGCATGATACTTAACAAGCCAATCCACACCCAAAATCACATCATACCCGACCATGTCAAGGACGAGTAAGTCGGCCACAAAACACAAATTTCCAAGAGTGATCCCTATGTGTTTGCAAACAAAGAAGATAAGTGAACCGTCACCCATAGATGACTCAACGCTAGTAAAAGTGCTCTCTACTTATTTAATCAATTCTGTGGACTGGGCAAAACTTCTAGAAATAAAAGAATGTGTCGCACCCGTATCAAACAAAACGCGATCCATGTGTCCCTGAATAAGGAACTTACCCTCTATAGCTGGTGGCGCTGGTTGAAGAGGAGGAAGCATAGCATCCTGAATGTGGTAAACTCTCCCATACTATAGTTGACCCTGCTGAAGAGGGACAACTGGATTTTGTGCTTGTGGCGAAAACTGAACATAAGGCTGCAGAGGGACTCGAGGAGGTTGTCCCCCAATCACTTGAGGACAATCTTTCTTATAATGTCCCGCTTCCTCACATTGGAAACACTTCCCCACCATATTTTCCTAGCCTCGACCTCTGTTATTTCTGAACTGTCCGAAACCTTGGCCCGGATGGCCCCTACCTCCCTGACCACCCCGACCCTCTTGTTGTGGCGCTGCACCCTGACCTTGCCTGTTTGGATTACCACTAGTATTAAACCCGCCAAAGCGTTGTCTTTTCGACCCGTCCCCTTGCTGGGGATCCCTTTCTCGTTGCTTATTACCCGTAGGTTGGGACGAAGGAAAGGCTCCTCCTCCATTCCCACTCACCCCTGGCTTCCCTACTTGCCCCATTCCTGTAGCTTTCTTACTATTCTGTATAAACAACCTATGCTCCTGGCAATGGAGCAATGCCGCATTCATCACCTCACCAAAAGTTTGTAAAGCCAGATTACCTAGCAAATGTTGCCGGATTCTACAGTTTAGACCTCCCATAAATTTTGAGACTTTTCTTTCCTCCGGAGTCACCTCTTCCGGCACAAAACTAACTAAGGGGGTAAACTCCTCTTCGTATTCGACAACAGATCGTACTCCCTGAACTAGATCCTGAAGTCTCATTCTCATCTCCCTTTGAATTGCGGGAGGAAAATACTTCCTGTCATACAAGACCCAAAAATCAGTGATCGACATAGTGTCCCTCTGTTCTGGCATAGTCATCGACTCCCACCAATGTAACGCTGCCCCAACCAACTTGAAAGTAGTAAGGACTTGCTTCTTTTCCTCACTATAATCCACCATTCGCAAATGGCATTGCATAACCTTCTTCCATTGATTTGCTCGAACAACATCCGAGCCTCCGTCAAACTCCGGGGGATGGCCCTTTAAAAAGGACTCCCTGACTCTTTCCCACGGAGAAGGTCTCGCAGGTGCTTGAGCATCTTGTACCCGCTGTTGAGCTTGTGGCATCTGTTGAGCTACTGCGGTCATGGCAGCATTAACTGCATGAGCCACAATGTTGGCTACGTCCGCAGCATTAAAAGTTCCTTGGGGCGGTGGAGGATCAACATCCTCATCTACAACTCTATTGCGTCTCGCAGGGCGACCTCTCTTTGGTTGCATCTGAGATAAAGGAACAATAGAGTTAGAATACTAATTCGCAACAGTCTATTTCACAGAAGATCGCAATTATAAGCAACAAAGCAGTCTTATCATTAGGCTCTATATCAAAGAACGCTACGGTAGAGCGTGAAAAGTCCACATAGATCCTAGTACTCTAGAACCCAGTGCTCTGATACCATCTGTGACAACCCGCACTCCGAAATAAGGGGTGTCCAGCCCGATACTCCGACATGTACGGAAATCCTGGATGGAAATCATTCTCAGCACCACAAATATAGTAAAAGTATACGGGAAAACCACCCATTAATTCAGAAAACGGGTTGTCAAAACAATTTATGGGATTTAAAATTTAAGTTAAGAAAACATTTTAAACAACCCATTCTAGAAAATAGTGGAATTCGAAGCAACTTAAATAACATACATCTAAAACGAATATATACAAGGGGGAGAACCGAATATGCTGTCGGCCCACAGCTACACAAAAGGGATTACAACAGTTATATGTTACGCATTACATCATTAAACAATTACAGAGTTTGGGCCACTCGCCCGAATGACAGACCCGATCATAACTAGAGATCAAAAATAATGGCGTCTAGCAAAACATCCTGTAATATCCGCAATTTCTTACAGCTCCTTAAAGGCAAAAGATTAGAAATATCAACACGAGCGTCCTTGCGGAGGAGCACCTGGGCGGATACAATTACATACACAACATAGAAGAAAAATAACGGGTCAGGACCCGGTTTTTATATAGTTCCCTGATGAACAAAAAGCATGCTATATATGAACAATTAATCATGAGGATGAGCATCAAACATCTAGCAACCTAAGCAGGAAATATAAATGAGACAATTAAAATGACAAGCCTAAGATAAAATTATGCAAGAAAAGGAAAGGATGCGATTATTAAATTAAAAGCTTCTATTCACCAATTTCCACTTTAATACAGTTTCAATTCCTTAATAGGAATACAATATCATCATTTTCTTATTTCCCTCAAATTCTTATTCCTTAGCAGGAATGTAATTATCATTATACATTTCAGTGGAAATATGCAACCCTCAAGTCCCACTTGAGTTTAGAAATGTTATATTCTTATACATATAACGATTCTAAGACCGCCCCTCCGAGTTTCCCCACTGGGCGCGCCCCTAAATGACTATCATGTTCCAGGGGCCTATCAAACAAGGCAGCCTGGGTACCTAACTCACGTCGGGAAGTGGCCGTATTCCTACGAGTGAGTCATAACCACACCCGGAATTACCTCACTAGCGCAAAAAAATACATATAATAAACTCGCATATGGCTGAGGACTATAGTCTCCCTGCGTTCACTAGTCAGGGGACATCACCTCATGCGCGAGCTTCCCTTATGATAGCATTTAGAGAGGTGTGTTTAAGTAAATTAACATTTACTATAAAAACCATACTTCTCATTTCCATTAACATTTACGTGTTTCATTTGTTTGAAACCATGATCATAGGATATTTCATTTATTTTCATCCTAGGGTATGCCTCGAATAAATCTCCAAGGGATCAAAATCACTCCCAGAACTTAAGGTCTTAGGTACCTCGATTCAAACCCCTAAAGTCTCCAAGCATGGCCCTACAACTCCATCCATTTATTTGGATGCACAAAGAAAAGTGATGCCTTAACATCACTTAAGACAACCCCTCCCCCGGACTTAACCCCAAGTGAAACCCATTCAACACTAGGGTGCCAACCAGCTCAACTAGGACTCTAAAATCCAAGGTTTACTTCATTCAAGAAGAGTCCTAAGTTCCTATGAGAAGAAAAGAATTTAAAAATAAAAGTAGAAAATTGGAAGAGAAAACAGGGGACCGGTCGACCGGTCCCAAGGCCGCGGTCGATCGCGTCTCAAGTTTTAGCTTTTGAAAGAAAGCAGAAAGTTCATTTTCGGACGAACCGGTCGACTGGTAGGGGGACCGCGGTCGACCGTGCCCTTAACTTTATGCCTTTGAAAGAAAGCAGTATGCCATCCTCCGAAGGCCCGGTCGACCGGTCTGAGAGACGCGGTCGACCGGTCATTGCAGACCTAGACCGATCTTCCTATTTTTCATACAAACCCCAAAACCAACTATCAACCAAACCCAACCAATCCTCATTTAATTATACTAAAAGATCATAAATGCTCCCATCAACATTTTTCTACCTCAATCCACAATAAATCTCTGCCAAAGACATTAATACCATGAATCTAACTAAAAACCACAATTACATTACATGAAAACTATACATAACTACCCATACTAATTATCCATCTTAAACCATATAATAGCAAGTAGAAAACTTGCCTTGGGGCTTCAAACTCAGATTTGGATGAAGAAGAATGCAAGATCAATCCTCAATCTTCAATCTCTCCCTTTTCTCCACAAGTTTCTTCCACTCTCTCTGTCACTCTATAGCTAGAACACTTAGGGAAAATAAGAGAAAATGAAAGGCTTGGTAAAGACTAAAACGTGGACTTAGATTAAAAGTCTCTAATTTTAAATGTCAATACCGCAATAATTTAATTTCTAATACGCAATATGCCAAAACCAGTCAAAAGTGCCCAAAATCTCAAAATACAATATGGCACACATTTTGACTGTCTCACACCTCCCGGAACTAACTACACCCTCCAAATTATCATTTGGAAATTTTACAAGCCATTTTAAGTTCCGGTTTCATTTTAATTCAAATTGCCATTTTAAATTTTCATGACCAGATAGAACACCACATGGTAATAACCACTTACACACATGGTAAATATGCAACTTCTTAGTAAATATTAACTTATTTCATCAGATTAATACTTACTCCACATCCGGCATTTTATATATGCAACTACTCAACATAGCAAAAAAAATATAAAACGGGCTCCCAAAAGCGAGGGTTGTTACAAATATTTTCCACTAAAAATGAGGTTTGAGATGGAGCATTTGTAATGGAGATGCATGTTGTTCTTACATGAAGTATTCACAATCAAGGTACTACAAAGGCAAAACATGAGTCTGAACAACTATTTTCCATGAAAATTTTTCCATGAGGTTTGAAATCGGTTGATTATATACGCAAAATGATATATTTGTAGTGTGGTATCATAAATTAAACAAAATGAGGGAATTGAATGTGATATTAACAACGACAATAAGGGGAAGGGGAATAAAGAAATGTACCATTCCCCCAAACTTTGCAATTGAATATGATTTTCGTATAAGGGAACGACGCCATTTTTCTATGCTGAATTGTAGGTGGAGTAACAATCGGGGTTGGGGGGTGTTTGAAGATTGAATATTAGGGTTTGAGCATAGGTGGCGGTGGCTCTTTGACATCAATGAAATGACCGCCCTTGATCGACCCATTATTCCAGACATTCTTCTTCCCAGGTTATTTTTGTTGGATTTGGTAGGAGGAGAGAGTGTGATTCTAGTATCGTTTCGCAGAACCAAAGACCTTATAATAGTTTTTTTTAAGGATTAGTGTTTAGTAAGAATTCGTTTGTTTTTACCTCTTAAATCTCGATCTAAATCATTTCAGAGGTACCAAATAGTGTTTATTTTTTTAAATAATTAAAAGATTAATGATTATTTTTTCCTCTAAATAATTAAGAGATAAAAGAACATTTGACATTTGAATCATTCTAAATACATTCATTCAGACATAAAAACAAACATATTTTTAATATTCAGATTTCATATTCACTCTTTAGACTTCATATTCAGATGAAAAAAGAAACGCAATCTATGTATGTACTTGAATAGGTTTGTCCTAACATTCATAAAAAATATTTTTGTTCCAATACTACATGTTTATAAATAGGACCTAAAGGAGAAAAAATGTTGTGATATGACTTATTAGAAAATGTTGTATATCTAGGCTTGAGGAGTGGGAGAAGCCCCTCCCCCCCCCCCCCCCCCGGCCTATGCTATAATCTTGGTAAAAGGATTACGACGCACTTTTCTATAGAATTTTTTTTGTGAAACGATATCGCCTTTTAAAAACAAACAATATCTCAGACCTCTCTACCTTCTTCTACCTCTCGTCCAAAAAAAACTTAACATTGTCCTCCGACTTCTCGCCCAAAAGTCTATTTGTTGTTGAAAATTACATTGCTTATATTTAATCATTTTGTATTGATTATTGATTGTCGATTATTCAATGAATATTTATATTGATTATGTAATTATGAAAAATCAATTGTGTACATTATCGACCGCTGACCAAAAGATTCGAAAACTATATTTAAAATACTAATATTTGTTGGAATATACATTAAAATACAATATATATATATATATATGGAAGTTTATAAAAAACTATATAAATGAGTTCCATCAATAATAAACCATTTCCATCAAATAAATATTATTTCCAACAATAAAAAATGATTTTCAACAATATAAAATTATTTACAAGGTATGAAAATGATTCTAGCAAAAAAAAAATAGCAATAGTAAATTATTTCCAACAAATACAAACTACTTCTAGTAATATAAAATGATTTTCAAGCATATAAAAATGATTCTAGCTAATTATTTAAACCAATAATTTCCAGAAAAAAATTATTTCAGAAAAATAATTCAGCAAATAAAAAATGATTTCCAGCAATAATAATTTTTTTCCACCAAATAAAAATTATTTGTAGCAATATAAAATCTTTTGCAACACAAAAATATGATTCAAGTAAATAAAAGATGATTTTCAACAACAAAAAATTATTTTTATCAAATAAAAATTAGTTTTAGCAATAAATATATTATTTTCGGCAATATAAAAGCATTTCCACCATACAAAAATGATTCCATCAAATAAAAAATGATTTTCAGGAATAATAAAGTATATTCAGCATGTTAAATGATTTCTAGGAAATGAAAAATGATTTTCAGCAATGTAAAATCATTTTTAACATTTAAAATACTAGTGGATACCCGTGCTTGAAGGCACGGCAAAAATTTTCGAAGTGTGTAATTGCAAAACGGTGAAAATTACATAATCGCAAAATGGCAAAAATATTGTTCCCCAACAAAACATCTATATATCATTCCCCAATTTTTACTATATATATAAAATATGTACACGATTCAGAAAATATGGACAAAATTTTCCCTATTTATAGGACTATCAACTTGTTTAAGAAACCAAAACTAATCAACTATATAAATAGTCCATCCCGGACATTATATAAACCAACAAAAAAAAATCATTATTAGCAGTATAATTAATAACAAACAAAATTCATGATAACAATACTCGTTTGTGTTAAAACGCCAACAAAATTATTTAATAATTTTTTACAACACAAACATTTAATAATTGGCAAAATTTGAGCATAATTCCCTTTGTTAATAGGACTATCTATCCTGTTTATGAAATAAAATATACTCCAACAACAATAATGCTAATAGTTTGCAAATTCAAAAAATAGTCCAACAACATCATCGACTTTATTCAATTTTTCCAAATAACACCAATACGTGAGTGACAAAATAAAATTAATCCACAAACTTAATATATTTCAAAAATCAAAATCCAAAACATTGTATGAAGATGTTACATGAGTCAAAATAAATGATAGGTGCCTTGGGGGTATACTTCCCATACAAAAATTTATCATAAAATTATCCCTCAAAGAATGACTCCAATAATCTAACCTGCATTAATAGGGGACGTAATTTAGAATGTCGAAAATATATAAAAAGGGAATCAAATAATATAATGAACTACTCAACATAATTGTAATAGTATCATACCATAATGAACTCGTATGGTAACAATCACTTGCTTTATCTTGGTAATATTTGACAATCGATTGCTTTATCTTGGGCAGCTCCTCACTATGGTTGGAAAAATCAATAGAAACAAACTTATGCCGAGTGAACGAATCTTAAAGAGTTAAAACATTATAATGTTCAAAATTGTGTTATATCCAAAACTGTATACTAGATAAATACACACAGACATTTGTGTAACTGTGTTAGGACTATTAGTTTCATCTTTGAGCTTACAATTGAGTACGCAGGCCGCAACAACATCTGTTATCATTATAATGTTCAAAATTGTTTTATATCCAAAACTGTATACCAAATAAACAAACACAGACATTTGTGTAATTGTGTTAGGACTATTAGTTTCATCTTTGATCTTACAATTGAGTATGTAGGCTGCAACAACATCTGTTATCTGCAGTCACCATAATTCACGCACTGATCAAATAGCACTACAATTGAAGAGCCATATAATTGGTCAATATGATAAACAATTAAGGAGATTGATCTTTTACTCGCTTAAAGTCAAGAGTGTCCCATACTCGAGGAACTTCAATCTTACCAACAACTTGATGGGATGGACACATAAGAGAAATTATAAATATACATACAATTAAGAAACTTTGATTATTCCACAAACAGGTGGCATAAGAGGGACATGATTGAAAAATAAGCTTCATCTTTTTTTCCTAAAATACAAAATATATTGATATTAGCCTTCAATTATAATGGTAACACTAATTATCCCTACATATGGAAGTTTCCCAGTATGTAATATAAGGGGGGTGGAGCTATCCATGTACCAACACATTTATAATGAATATCTTCTCCAACACAGACATACCTTGAGGAAAAAAATGGAAAAAATACTAAATGGCCTCTTAAAGTATTTTTCAACTTGGAGAACCATTAGAAACATTGTGCATCCATAAGGAACATAAATTGATTTGTCCATACCTGCAAGGCTAACTTTAAATTTCCAACAAATGACATCTGAAAAGATGCATGCTGACACCTCACACAATTGATAACAGTTCGTGTGAATCAATATTTCGTGTGGCTGCGTGAGACCAATGTTCAGGACGCATTAACAAAGAATCAACATTTCCAAATCTTATCAGGACCATATGTAGATTGATCAGATAAAACCAAAGCATTACATAGCCATCTTTGAGAGCCTCGAATCCCTAAACACATTATCCTAAGAACATAAAGCACAAACATTCAAATTAAGTCCATAACTATTTTAACATAACAATTATTAAACAACGATATCTTACACTTATACCATTTCAAATTGTTATCATAAAGTTATACCATTTCAACTGTTATCATAACAGTTGTAACATAATTCAAATACATGTTACCAACTGCTATCATAACAATTATACCATTTAAAATACCACTTATCAAAACATTTATTCCATTTCAAATTGATTCAAATCAACTGTTATCATAACAATTAACAGTTATACCATTTAATAAACCACGTTTTGATTCATATTAATTGTTATCATAACAGTTAAACTATTATCATATCAACTGAGACACTATACGTATCAAGTTTATGACGTTCAAATGAGAGTAGTGTAACTAACACACCTAAAAAATTAAGTGTGGAAATAATAACTAAAGTACCAAAAGTAATTTGAATGCATATGAATAAAATATTAAAAGCGACAAATAACAATTAGATCAGAATTCGGGGAAGCAGTATTCATTTCATATCTTCGGAATTAGATCTGAATTCGTGGTAGCGTTGTGAGAACATTTATAGCTCCAAATGCAATAGTAAGACAATGAAAGTCAATAAACAAAAATAAGCATTCTACTCAATATATAAAACTGTACAGAGATCTGTACAATAAAAAGAAGCTATGTATAGTTTTGTATCATATGAAGCTTTGTAATGAAAGAAGCTCTTGAAAATAAGCTTTGTACAATTTTGTATCGATCATTGCCACATTTTGAGGATAAATGTGATAATCCAAGATCATATTACTTGTAAACCTGATGTTGGACTCAAATATCATATATCTCAGAAGCAGATTCGGAGGATTATCGATTATATGACCATTACACAGCCTTAGACAGGTTAATAGATATCAAATTCCATTTTAATGGATTTATAGTACATTTCAGTGACAATGACCTACCACCGAAGTGGTTATCACAACACCTTTTACAAAAATGCAAAATTTTTGGGCTTTTTTCGGATCGAAATACAGTCGTTTATTGTAATATAGTCATTTATTGTAATAACAGAGCAAGCAAGCTTTTTTCGGGATATCATAAGCAGTGCAGCAAGCTCCTGCAGTTTCCCCTCCCTTGCATATTCTGAATTTCCTCTTAGGTCTCCTTTGTTGCCCATGAAAGAATTGAAATTAACTCCATTTTATTTTTTTGTAACACACAAATACAAATCTATGTTTATGTTTAAAAAATCAAAAGGTTCCTTCTAAATATACCATATTTGGAATACAAAGCACCATAAGAAGCTTAAAGATTGATTGTTTAGGAGAACATCATCTCACTTCTTTAAAAAAAATGTGAGAAGAAAAACATAAAATTTTCTGAAAACGGTGGGGGAATCAAAGCAACGCAAAGATATAAAGGAAAAAGAATATCAAATATCTACCTCAAGAATTTGACAACTATATTGACCAGGAGTTTTTGGTTGAACATTGGTTGGTCGTGCTTGAATCTAATATCTGTTCCAACTCCACGGTAAAGAAGTATCTCAATTATTTTAGGAAAATATGTAAAGGTTGTGAAATGGAATGGAAAATTCCCTTGCTATTGCGAGCGTTAAGATCCACTTTATGACTAGTTTCTCCATCTATCATAGCAGTGGAACATTTAACTGTGTTACCATCTCAAACAACCATCAAAAGTTCAAACGGGTGCACTTGAAATTTTCACGTCACTGGTATAGTAGAAGCTTCCATACATTTGATGAATGATAAAAAATTATGCTTGTCACCGCCCGCACATATAGCTGTAACAGTTCCTTTATATTTGGTGTTATATAATAATGGTAAAAACATAACCATTCAACAATATTGCAAGTTCTACAGAAAATTGGAAAAATCAGCAAGTTCTACAGCAAAAAAATATAAAACTACAAAAATGGCAGGTTTAACCAAATGGGCAAATACAACATATGTTTTCCTTTACCTTATTCATAATATTAGTATGCATATTTCTCCTACATACTGTCAACTCTCAATGGGAAGCTAAAAAATTATAATATAATCTCAAAAGAAGTTTTAACAGTAAATTATATAGATAAATATCAGCAAATATGAACGCCTTGAGGCTTCAACTTCTGCTGAAATACTATTAAAAATATGTAATGTCCAAAGTTTACGATCAACACTTCATTATCATAAGATAAAAAATCATTCAACAAAGACATAACTAATAGGCCATGTAATTGTTTAATACCTTTTTTCAACATAAAAAATATAAAATAACACCACATACTTTAGCACAACGTCCATTTAGGAAAATAGGAGTTTAACTAAAAAATAGAAAAAGAAATGTAGGATTGAGTGGTTAGTGTCTGGAGAAACAGACATTAACTGAAATGTTGCTAAAATGATCCATGCATACTAACGTATTTACTCATTATCACAGATTAGTGTATGTTTTTCACATCAGATTACTCATTATCACTAATTTCGAAGATGCGATATTAAAGAAATATATGTATAACATATAACAAAGCCAACTCAAATTGAAAGGAAAGTATGTCGAACTAAAATTCAGGATAAAATTATTTTAGCATTTAAATATTAATTAAATTAAATTTCAGATTTGATTTATGTGCAAAAATAGTGTGCTGAAAAATTTAATTTAAGCTAGGAAGTGCAAATAAATAAAAGGGCTGAAAATAAGTGACACCAAATTTAATGTGGTTCGGCCAAATCCCGGCCTACGTCCATGCGCCTAGAGCTCCTGTCTCCTTTGCGCTTCACTAAATCTAATCCACTTGCGGGTAGGATCAAACCACTTCGTACAACTGTTTGCAAGCTAACACCGAGCTTCAAACCCCGTGGCCCACTTAAGGGTAGGAACCAATTACCGGTACAAACCGAAGCTTGAACAAAGCTTCACAAAAAATCTGAATTTTTGTGGTACAGAATAAAATACTAAAACTCCTTAAGATACAATTTGTAATCTGAGTTTCTGAGACTTCAATAAATGTTGTTGAAGTAGGCACTAATCTTCTTCTTTAATGATTGAGCAGATAACGAAATTTATGGCTCTCTTGATTGTGTAGAAAATAGCTGAATAATAAATTCAGTGCTCTCAATAAAACTGTCTAGTTCTTCCTCCTGTTCTTTCTATATGTTCTGCTATTTTTCAATGCAGTACTTCCAAGCTTTAAGTATCTCTTGTGAAAAACTAGCTGTTAGACACAAGCATTTTGAGCATTAAATGCACCTGATTTGCTGAGATGGTGAGGCTTCAAAAATGATTTCAAAGTCTGATATACAGATTCTTTATTTTTATCTTCTCCAAAAAAATATAGTTGTTGTAGCATAGAAATAGACATCTGAGAATATATGACGTATGAAGATAGCTTGATAGATAACCCATCTGCAAGAAGATTGTTAGTCCAAGAGATAAAATACAAAACTGATGTATTAAAGTGGAACCATTGTGTAAAGAATATAACTGGTGTGTAAAGAACATTTTTCTGTCAAGAAGACAAGTTGGACAATGTAAGTAACTGATTTTGTTCAAGTGCATGTCTCGAGGAAACCAAAGATAATATCATAGGAGGTTTGTGATATTATTTTTAATAAGGACAAGGCACAGCTGAAAGAATGGGTTGATGAACAGTCCTGGGAAATATAACTCACGTTAGTTCTTGTGGCATGTGATCTGACGCATGTACAACTAAGCCACAAGTTTGCAAGAAAACATATATATATATATATATATATATATCTATATCTATATAATAAAGTAGAAAACTTATGTATGTCATAAGATTGAACTATGATGTCATCTCTTAGAATTTTTCCTGCACTACCTCTTTTGCCCTTGAACATATTGATTTCCCCCTCTTTTCACACACTCTAATTTATTTTTCCATATTCTTCAAAATTCAAACACAAGGGTATATTGGTATTTGCACCCATTCTCACACTTAGGGTGAGAATTGTGCCACCCATGCTTAATCTAATGGCTGAGCTTCTCCTACACCCTCTGTACATTTCTGAAACAACAACATCAAACCATTCATACTCACTCTCAATCATCTAAAGCACACACCAAACACAAAGCCATTAAACGACCCACACTATTCTCTTTACGCTAAACCCTAACTCATTATGGCCTCCCTCTTCTCACTCATTCGTCTCCCTCTATCTCTCTCCGCCCCTCTTTTCTCTCACCCTCACAATCCTTCATGGTTTCACTCACACGGTACGATTTTGTTGTATTGTTTTTATTTCAGATCTTTTTCTTTTCCTTTTGTTTCCATATCTAAATCTAATCTTACTCTGTTTTGTTTTCCCTCTCTTTTTGGGGATTTTCTAAAGCTAGATCTTCACAAATCGACCCATTCTTCACCATTGAAAGACTTCAAAAAACTTACTAATTCAAGTACACATTTTATAATGGTTATTCTTAGGTTAGGGGTTATTTTTTACATTTTTTGTTTTAGGTATTTTCATTTGCATGTTTAAACTGTGCGTTTGACAATAGCAACCCAAAACCCTTATTTTTTTAGTACAGTTTATGCCTTTTTTGTCTCCCTCTTCTATTTTGACTCCCCAGTGGTATATTTTGCTATCTTTAGTTTTATTTGAATGAGGGTTTCAGGTGGGTTTTTACAAAAGAATTAAAAATTTTAATCTTTGTGTTTTTTTTATCTGAATGAAGGTTTCAAGTCTGATTCATTTTTATGTGCAGGTTCATTCAAATGACTTACAATTGAGCTGTGATAAAAAAAAATTATGGATGCGACTTACTATTGTTGGTTATACACTTTCTTTTTCAAGAAACGTGTTAATATTCTGGGAAACAAATCTCATTGTTGAGGTAATTTTTTTTTTATCCTTTTTTCATTTTTCTTTAATAATAATTAGGAGTTAATTATTTTTTGTGATTTGACATTCACTGACCTTTTCATATTGATTTAATTTGTTTTGTAGATTTTTTTTTGGTTTTGCTGTTTTGATCATAGTAGTGGCTTTCTTCCCTGTTAAACAGGTTGACAGTGGTTCATATAACTAATGATACTCGAATTGTTCTTTGTATGCAGGCTCAAGCTTTGTGACGACTTTAATATATTTCGTTCTTTGGTTCAATCTTGATAGCATCTCACATGATGGGGACAATGCTTAGTGAGAGAGTTTCTTATACTCAAGAGCCAATTCTCTATCTTCAATTGGCTTTTACTGCAACATTCTTTTTGGGTACAGTTCAACAATGGTTCCTTTTTTTAAACAGGTTGACAGTGGTTCATTATTTCTTTTTTTCATGTCATATTAGTAATAAACATATGTTTTAAAATTAATTAAGTTTATGCTCATTCATTTTTTTGCTTTGATCTTTCTCATGAATTTTGAACTTTCATCATGATAAAAATTATACTAGCAGTTATATTATCTATATGAGGTAATTATGTATTAAAAAACAAATGTTTATTTCAATTGAACATATTTGCAACAAGAGGAAAACTCCTAAATGAAATAGATCCAGCGGTTCAGCTCCCATAAAGGAAAAAGCAGTTGCAGCCGAAGATCCTTATTTGAGCAATCATGGTAGTTATGAAGTTGAACTTAGTGATGCTGTTTGGGACATCTTTCATAGGCTGGATATAGTGCACTAAGAGGAAAACTCCTGTTTTATTATTTAGACAGATGCTGGGGGAATCAAATTAACGAAATGATAGTATGGCCAGTGTTAAGGTGATGTAAGTATTTCCTCGATAATGCACTACCTTTTTTTCAACTTTGGTTGATTTTGGAGGGGTGGGACAAGGGTAGATTTGGTGGTGTGAAATTTCAACAAGCAAAAATGATGTATGTTGATGGCATCTCATATAGATTTACAGGAGTATGCCTCTATGGTATATATTTTTCTCCAAGCCTCTCAATTGTAACCAACTGACCATTTCGGCAAAAACATTTTTTTCCTAATAGTTGTCAACATGGTGTACATGTTTTGTGTTTTTATTTAATTCGTTAAAATCAAATCAGCACTGCTTAGTGCTCTGTTATGATACGTTAATGCATTAGATTTGGTAGGTGAACAAAAGTGTGCATGGTAAGTTCTTGGTTGGAATATAATAATTTTTTGAATTTTATTTTTTCATCTTAATTTATATGCATGCTATTAGTTAACCAAGTCCTAATTGTTAGTGTTTTATTTTTTTTGTACAGGTAGAAGTTGAATCTATAGCCTTATAAAAATTGATTGAAAGACCCTAAATCTCTCAACTCGGGGTGGTATTTTTTGTCTTTCATTATTCATAACTACTTACGACCCAATTTGTTCAGTTGACGCTTCTCATTACAGGATTGTGATACGGTGGCATTGGAAAGATTAAGTTAACAAGACCCTCTTTTCCACTTGAAGATCGCAAAAAATAAATAACGAGGGAGGTAAAGCAAGACAGTGATATTTACATTATTTTATGGACTTTGGAAGAATATGTTCAGTAAGACGGAGTTTCATGTTCTTATTCTTGGCATCGACAAGGCTGGAAAAATAATATTACTGGAGAAGTTGAAGTCAAAATACTACAAACTTAGAACGCCTACCTCCTGATTGAATTGTTACAACTGTGGGACTCAATATTGGTCGTATTGAAGCTCATCGCGTTTTGAAGATTGAACATCTAAACTTAAAAAAGTTTTTCGGCACGAGGATCTGCAAGCAACACCTCTTTTGATATTAGCAAACGAGCAGGATCTTATTGAATTCGTGTCAGCAGCACACCTTGCTCGACATCTGGATCTCAAAAATTTAAGACGAAAGGGCTTACACATTCAAAGCTATTTCGGCATATGACGGACTTGATATTAAACAAAGTGTGGACTGGCTGGTGGACGTGTTGGAGAGAACTAAGAGAACTAAAATGTTAGGAGTTCGTGAAGGGATAACAAACACTGGCTCTGCATAGAAGACACCATATATAAATTTACAACTCATGTCATGGTAAGATTGTTGTTTTAATGTTGTCGGATTTATTTTTTCCCCTACCATCTATGCCTATCTATTTGACTATTTGGAAGTTCATTTCAAATAATAACTAAGTTCATTTCTAATTGAGATTATTTTTTATTTTTGGTTTACATTTGGTTTGATGTCAGTTATGTACTATATCTGTTCAATTTAGATTAGTCGGAAAGTATTGGAGCTTCCACATAAGGAAATGAATTAAACAGAGGGCAGAGTCCACCGAAACAAAAGATTTCTTTGTCGGAGTTCTTATAATCGCAAATAACATGGCCAAGTGAGTTGGAGTAACCTGGGACTGATGTTTAAATCAGAATCTAGAATAGCACCAAAGTCCTATATTTTTAAATCAGAATCAAGAACAACACCAAATGAGGATATAAACGCTGAAGGCCCTACTTCTAACTAAAAATTCGAACGATATAAACGCTGAAGGCCCTGCTTCTGCCTCATTATCAAACCCCCACGAGACAAAATTGAACAAGTACAGTGACACAAAATAGAACCCCAAACATTCGATTGACGGATCAAAGACATAAAAGCATTCCAAACGTTCTAAAGGTCCCCATCGCAATCACTACCAGTTCTGGAACGTCCCCATCGCAATCATTGTCGGCTACATCTTCCATCGATTATTTATCTATTTCTTGTGGAAGGGTGAGTTTTTTCTTTATCTTTTATTTATCGTTAACGATTGAGATAGTTAAATAACAATTTCAGGTTAAAACCGCACCAGTACAACTTTAAACATTAGTTAATAGCTTGGACAATTAAAATTGAGGTAATCTGATTTTCATTCCAGAAAATTTTCAATTTTCAATTTTCATTCCAGGAATATCTATTTTATCTTTTATTGTGTTATTCTCTATTTTGGTTGTTTGTCCGTCATCAATTTGTTTTTTTTTTCGTTTAAGAAATATAATTTTCTTTTATTTGTAGCACAAGTATTAAAGCCTCGCTAATTAGTATGATGTTTATTTGTGCTAATAATGATTTTTATTTGTGCAGTGATGTTTATTTGTGCTAATTCGGAGAATGGAACCAAATACTCAAGCCCATTAGTACATCACAAAGAAAACTAGGCTATCTATGTTCATAGATCACATTCTGTTGTTTGAAGATACTTCGTGAAGATGGTTCGTGGCATATTGCTATCATTATGAGCAAGTGATAATAACAGATTCAAATGTATCAACTTTTGTGCCATGAGATGAGTTACTGTAACATCTTTTGAGATGAGTTACTTTAAAACTTAGGTTTGTGTATTTACATCTGTATAAACCCAATACAAAATGGCAGGGCACAAGTGTTTGGGTGGAAACCAATCTGATCCTATCGAAAAAATCCAATCCTACCGGTAGCAGCACTACTGATAGTGGGAGTAATAACATCAATTGGAGCCGCTGCTAGAGGTACATCCGCCGCGTCCCATCCACCGTCAATTGCAATTAGTGCGGGACCTGGGAATGCACCCAACACAAGGAGCTGCTGAAATGGGGGCTGCAACACCATCGTGGTTCCATTGGGCATCAATAATTTGGGCAGTCCATTGGTTAGAACTACCACTGAGGGCGGGAATAGAGTACTCCCTATAGTCTGCGCCTACAGGTGCAACCATTAAACCTGAGGGTGTATATTTTCAATGTTTGATCTTTATATGTATCAAGCCAAATAGAGAACAACTTTGCAATGAAAATAGTGAATATAAGTATCTGTATATCATGGATGTGTTGGGCTTTTCCAAGTTATAAGTCAAAATGATGAAGTGTTCTTTGCTGCTGCCCAAAATGGAGTGTATTGGTTTTCAGATTAGTAATACATGTTTTTTTTCTTTTTTTCAATTGGTTTTCAGATTAGTAATACAGTTTTTTTTTCTTTTTTTCAATTTTGAAATATTTGGGGGTTGGTCTTTTGTATACTATTTTTGGTAGTATACCTTTGATGCCACTTGATTGAAGCCGAAAACGTATTAGCTTTAGTTTTAGAGCGTATCTTTAATGCCTCTTGATAATTTTAGGGATCCATTTTGTCCATGTTTTGCAACTGTTAACAATGGATTCTTGCCATCTCATGTTCAGTTGTTTCAAGTTAGTTAATTATAACATTTGATTTCCTTTTCTAATTTTCTTGACAATGGATATACGTATAATCATTTAAAATTTGATCTTGAATTCATTTTACATTCACTAGCACGTGAGATATAGAACTAAGAATGATTTTATTTTCATCAAACAGAGCACGCGAATTGATTCCCTTACGCTTCTTGACATGGGCCAGGAAAGCAGCTATAGTGACTCATATTCTTTCTTTGATGTGGGTCATAATCTTTGCTACAACTCCTCTTTTCCCTTTTCACTTTTGTAAGAAGGAGGAATGTTAAACACATGTTTCTTTCTCATTTAATCAAAATGAATAGACCTGGAATACACTAAAAGTACCCAGTATGGTATATATGAGGTACTCGCTTTATTAGCACTGTTAAATGCATGTATAATATCTAATGAAATTTTGAACTTTTGTTCGTTTAATTTAAGGTTATCATTTTTTTGGAATTTTGACATGAAGTATTATTTTTCTCGATTTTTTGGGAGTTTTAACATGAAGTATTATTTTTGCTTTAAAAATACCTTTGAATTTTTTTATCGTTTTGCGATTATCAGCGTGCCTTCAGGCACGGGCATACCCTAGTATATATATATATATATATATATATATATATATATAATGTACTGAAAAAAATTTCTCGAACTCATACATATATAATGTACTGAATAAAAAATAATTTCTCGAACTCATATATATAGAATGTACTGAATAAAAAATAATTTCTCGAACTCATACATATAGAATGTACTGAATAAAAAATAATTTCTCGAACTCATATATATATAATGTACTTAATAAAAAATAATTTCTCGAACTCATATATATATATATAATGTACTGAATAAAAAAAAATTTGAACTCATTCTCGGCCAATGATGGCGCAACTTTAAGCTAGTCATGAACTGTGTGTGCTGCCGAAAGTGTTTTGATGGAAGTGACATGGCATGGACCCATGTTTTCCATAAGAGCGTTACTACGCAAACCCCTAAATCGTACCCCTTTTCCATACCCTTATAATAAGACAAAAATTATGAAACCATCTTTTTTTTTTTTTTGGTAAATCAACTCTACCAAATAAAAATACACTCCTAAATTCAAAACAAAATAAGCCCTTTCATTTTAAAAACAGTTTTTTTAATAAAAATATTACAGTTTTGTAATATTTTTTTAATAAAATATTTTTTTATGTAAAAAACCTATTTTATTTTATAAAATATTTTTAAAAACATTTTTATAACAAAATCAAGTGGTCTAAAAACTGTTTTTTTAATAAAATAAAAATAACAAAAAAATTGATGTTTCTAATCGCAATTGGTTAGTGCCGCTGGCGCGGACCCACATCATTTAATAGATATGAATCCGCGTCAGTAGCAGTAACCCATCAATTTTTTTCCCCAAAAAAGTGTCTTTTTTTTATAAAATTTAATAAAAAAAAACAGGTGGTCTAAAAACTGTCTTTTTTATAAAATGCCGCTGGCAAAAAAATTGGTATTTCTAATCGCAATTTGTGCCGCTGGCGCGGACCCACGTCATTTAATAGATGTCGATCCGCGTTAGCAGCACGACCCATCAATTTTTTTCCAACAAAAACTGTAGTTTTTAAAAATCATTTTATAAAAAAAAACATTGTTTTCTATCTAAATTTAGTCCCTGTACTAAAAACACCATGAAAAATAGTGACGCTGGCGCGGACCAAAAAAATAAATGTTATTGTAACACAGGGACTAGATTTATAAATACTGTTGTACCACAGGGACTAAATTTTTAAACTTGAAAAATATTGTTCTAAAAATTCAAATATAAGAAGAAACATGATATTTTCCTTAATTCTTTATTAAAAAAAAAATTATTGAAAATATAAATTTTTAGTTTTTATTAAAAAAAAGAAAGTGTTCAAAGTATTTAAGTTTATTTTTTTTCCTTATTTTGTCCCTTTAAACTTATTTTCAATTTTGGACTGATTTTTAAAAAAAGAGTTCCACAAACTTTGTCCTCTTATGAGGGTATGAAAGGAGGGTTTACATAACATTACTCTTTCCATAAATGCATTTAGCCAAGACTTGAGGTCAAGTCTAGTACAAAAGTGTCGAAGACTATTTATATATATATATATAAATATAGGGTGTAGAACTTAGCAGAAGATCAGAGCGTTCAAAACGTTGGCGTGTAGCAGTGGTGATAGACTGCAGTTGTGAGCAGTTACTTTGGACAAGAGGTGTCATGCATACACATCGGTCAAATCGGATAATCCTCAAGACAGCAAAAAGGCAATGACCGAGACCATGCTCCAGGTCTAAGGCTAGAAGTAAAGACTTATGGTTACTTGATAGTTAAAAAATTAAGACAGACGAAACCTACTGACAGATTAAGCAACCAAAGTTAAATCCATTTTGTATTCGGCACAATGTTTATGAAAAAATTATAACTTACAACAAAATTTAGTGAAAAAACTATAACTGAATAGAGGCTTTCGGCCATATGGATTTAGCATGAACATATATTAAAAAAATCTTTTGGCACGAACAGATAATAAAAATCGTATTCAAAGACTTTGAATGTTTGTACCTGTGCGCATGCATATAGATATTAAAAAAAAAAACGTAGAATTGGTTTGTTGTTACAAATATATTTATTTGTATATAAGATATAATATGATATGAATCAAATATATATAATTACAAAAATGATAACAAAAGAATTGTACATGATTCTCAATTACATTGTTATAAAAAAAATGATATTTATAATGTATATATATAACAAATAAATATTATGACAAATGATATTTATATAGAAGTATTTACATACTATTAAAATAAAGGTTTGTTTGGAATCATCAAAATCAATATATTCAGTTGAACTAAAAACACGTTAATTATACTAATAATATAATTAATTAATTAGGGATAAAATATGTTTTAAATAACAATCTCCCCCTTTTTGATGATGACAAACAATGATTCACATATATTCATAAGATGAATAAATTAAGCATAATGAGTGAATCATCATAATTTCTCCCCCCTTGACATTGTCAAAAGAAATATTTCAGAGAAATGCAATGTCATGAGTAAAAAGAGAAGCCCCCCCTATCAAAAATAATATAAGCATGAGATAAAATCAAGAATGTAAGGGTCATATGTGAATACCATAAATTTTCATTAAGCACGAATTCAACGTAATCATATGTAGGAATATCATCTAATAATCCGCAAGACATAAGAGAAAACAACATATTCATAGAAGATTACATCTTAAGATTGTTAACAAAATGACACACATCTTTAGATTTTCCCTTAATCGTGATTTTCTCAACAACAACTTTGATAGGATTTTCAGCATTGTCTTGAGAAGATGAACTTGCAACATTTTCATTAGTAGGTGTAGAAGCATGTGAGTGCATATGTGGAGGCAAAACAAAGGGCCAAGAAGGAGGCTTCACCCAAGGGGCATGTGGCGGAGATGAATGAATGGCAAACATGGCAGCATCAAATGAAGAATATTTTTTATATTGAGAACCACTAGCTCCCTTAATTTGGGATTCACAATCTCCCCAAGTAGTGTAAATTCTGAGAAATTTTCCAACCCACACTACATAAAATGACTTCATGATATTTGAATGAGGAGGAGAAGTCCACATATGTATTTATAAGGGAATGGTAAGTGTCAGCTAGTGGTAAAAGAATATAAAAGTGGGTCCACTTGAGATAAGATATTTTTGGAAGATTGTGAAAAAATAATTATAATTTCAAGTCATTTAAACATGCCATACCAAGTTCTCGACGGATAAAGGTAAAACGATCTTCAGATAAAGGTTTTGTAAAAATATCCGCTAGTTAAAGATCCGTAGAAATAAATTCTATGCGTACGTCACCTTTTTGAACATGATCGCGTAAAAAATGATGTCTAATTTCAATATTCTTTGTTCTAGAGTGCAGAATTGGATTTTTTGTCAAACATATAGCGCTTGTATTATCACAAAAAATCGGAGTATTGTGAAAGAATATTTTATAGTCTTCTAATTGTTGTTTCATGTATAATCTTTGAGCACAACTGCTACCGGCGGCAATATATTCTGCCTCGGCCGTGGAAAGAGCAACATAATTTTTCTTTTTACTAAACCAAGAGACTAGTGAGTGTCCTCAGAAATGACATGTGCCACTAGTGCTTTTTCTATTAATTCTACAACCCGCGAAATATGCATCGGAACAACTTACTAGTTCGAATGAAGTGCTTTTAGGATACCATAATCCTAAATCTTTAGTACCAACCAAATATCTAAATATGCGTTTTACGGCATAAAAATGGGATTCTTTAGGATTGTCTTGAAAACGAGCACATAAACATACACTAAACATAATATCGGGTCTACTAACGGTTAAATATAGTAGACTACCAATCATACCACGATATAAGGTAGTATTAACAGATTTTTCTTTTTCATCAACATCTAACTTAATAGAAGTGCTCATTGGTGTACCAAGTGCTTTACCATGCTCTAAACCATATTTTACCAAAAGATCTTTAATATATTTAGATTGATTGATAAAAACTCCATTTTTGGTTTGCTTAATTTGTAAACCTAAAAATAATTTTAACTCACCCATCATACTCATTTCAAATTCTCTTTGCATAAATTCTGAAAAATCTTTACACAAATTTTCATTTGTGGATCCAAATATAATATCATCAACATACACTTGTACAAGAAGCATATCATCATTATGAATTTTTATGAATAAAGTGGAATCCATTTTTCCTCTCACAAAATCATTTTCAAGTAAAAATACACTAAACCTATCATACCAAGCCCTAGGAGCTTGTTTTAATCCATATAAGGCTTTATTTAGTTTATAAACATGATTTGGAAACTTGTGATTTTCAAAACCGGGAGGTTTCTTAACATAAATATCCTCACTTACAAAACCATTTAAGAAAGCGCTTTTCACATCCATTTGAAATAATTTGAAATTTTTATAACATGCATATGCAAGTAACATACGAATATATTCTTATCTAGCTACGGGGGCATAAGTTTCATCAAAATCAATACCCTCTTGTTGTTTGTAGCCTTGCGCAACTAGTGTAGCTTTATTTCTTATAATCAATCCTCCATCATCCTTTTTATTTCTAAAAACTCATTTAGTTCCAATAATAGTTTTATCTTTGGGTGTCGGAACAAGTGACCAAACATTATTTTGCTCAAATTGTAACAATTCTTCTTGCATAGCTAATAACCAAAACTCATCTTTTTCAGCTTTATTTATGTCTTTTGGTTCAATTTCTGACATAAAAGCTAAATTATTACAAATATTCTTTAAGGAGGATCTAGTAAGAATACCACTAGAAGGTTCTCCTAAAATATTTTCAAAAGGATGATTATTAACGAATTTCCAATTTTTAGGTAAACTAGAATCATTACCATTTTTATCTTTATGCGGAGTGCTTTCATTATTGATAGCATTACCAACATTAGAGGTAAGGTTTTCTTCATTAATAGACTTATTTAGATCTAGAGCCTCATCATCATCTTTCAAATTTTTAGTAAGAGAAATAGATTCATCAAAAGATACATGTATTGATTCTTGAACGACTAGTGTCCTTTTATTAAAAACTCTATATGCTTTACTATGAAGTGCAAAACCAGGAAAAATACCTTCATCGGATTTTGCATCAAATTTTCCCAAATTGTCTTTATCATTTAAAATAAAACATTTTCTTCCGAAAACCTTGAAATAACCAATATTTGGTCTTTTATTTTTCAATATTTCATAAGGAGTTCTATCTAATCCTTTTCTAACAATAGTTCTATTTATTACATAACAAGATGTATTAATAGCTTCTGCCCAAAAATATTTTGGTAGGTTATGTTCATTTAGCATAGTTCTTGCCATTTCTTGTAAAGATCTATTCTTTCTTTCCACCACACCATTTTGTTGAGGTGTCCTTGGTGCTGAAAAATTATGTTCAAAACCATTTTCATCACAAAATAATTCAACATCTTTGTTATCAAATTCTCTTCCTCTATCACTTCTTATGAAGACAATATTGCACCCTTTTTCATTTTGAATTTTCTTACAAAATTTGGCAAAAACAGATTGTGTATCACTTTTATGAGTAAGAAAGAAAACCCAAGTAAATCGTGAATAATCATCAACAATAACAAAGGCATAATATTTTCCACCTAAACTAGCAACTTTGTTAGGTCCGAATAAATCTAAGTGTAATAATTCTAAAGGCCTATTTGTTGAAATGTCTCTTTTCTTTTTAAATGAAGTTTTAGTTTGTTTTCCAAATTGACATGCTTTACACAATTTATCTTTAACAAACTTTGTTTTGGGCAGCCCTCTAACTAACTCATTTTTGGACAAAATATTAAGTTGTTCCATGTTGGAATGACCTAATCTTCTATGCCATAGCCAACAAGTATCATTTAGGACAGCT
The DNA here is from genome assembly GCA_949130495.1 of Sambucus nigra. Lineage (NCBI taxonomy): Eukaryota > Viridiplantae > Streptophyta > Magnoliopsida > Dipsacales > Adoxaceae > Sambucus > Sambucus nigra. The sequence goes on along the minus strand of CASBWL010000040.1, from coordinate 4,076,239 downwards.
AAACACTTTACATCTTGTTGTGACAAATTATTAAAATCTAGAGTATAAACATTTTCATGCCTAGAGACTACAAACACAACATTATTATCTTTTGCATTTTTTATTAAACAATAATCTTCTTTAAATAGAACATTATAACCTTTATCACACAATTGGCTAATACTGATTAAATTATGTTTAAGACCATCAACTAAAAGAACGTTTTCAATGCAAGGAGAGGGATCCTTACCAACATTACCTATGCCAATGATTTTTCCTTTGGAATTGTCTCCGAATGTGACTAGACCTCCATCTTTGGCAATTAAGCTCGAAAACTTACTTTTGTCACCCGTCATGTGTCTTGAACACCCGCTGCCTAAAAACCATTTTGATTTGATCGATCCAGCTTTAAAACAAACCTACAATGAACATTTAAATAATTTTTCTTTTGGTACCCAAAATGTGTTGGGTCCATACGGGTTAGCAAACATAGGAGTCTCTTTAGAAATCCATGCCACTTTGGTGGAAAATTTATATTTGCAAAAATTTGAGAAATGGGTATGTCTTCCACAATATGTACATAATGAATTTCCCATATTTTTAGAGTAATTTTCAAAACTTTTTTCATTTTCTTTTTCATTATATCCAATTCCAGCCTTATCAATCATCCACCTTTGGTTTCCAAGTAATAAATTCAAATTTTTTTCTCCATTTACAAACTTTTCAAGACACCAAGTTAAATCCTTAATTTTAAGTTTTAATTGTTCATTTTCAGAAAAGTGACTAGATGATTCTTTAATTTTTAGTTTTGCCATTTCGGATTTTATGGACTTATTTTCAGATTTCATTAATTCTATATTTCAAGGAGAGAATCATAATTATGTGATAAAGAAGAATGTATCTTTTTAAGATTAATATATTTAGTTTTAAGTTCATCAAAATTGTAATAAAGTTCATCAAAAGCATTTTGAAGTTCATCATGATCATTTGAAGTTTCATATTCACTATCTGAATTAAAATTAGAAGATACCTCATCATCATCTGCCATAAGGCAAAGATTTGCAACTTCTCCATCACTTTAATCTTCATCGTTGCTACTTCCATCACTATCACTCCAAGTAGTAGCTTTCATGGCCTTTTTGTATTTTTCATTTCTTTTCTCTTTTCTGTCACTCTTCTATTCTTTGGCCTTTGAACAGTTACGTCTAATATGTCCTAACTCTTTGCAGTTATAAAATTTTGGTTCAAACTTGGAGGATGACTTTCCTTCATGTGCCTTCTTTGAAGAATTTTTTTTGTATTTTCTAGACAGTCCCTTCTTTTTAGCAAGAATTTTTTTGAATTTTCTTGTAAGAAGTGCTATGTCACCATCTTCATCATCATCAGCTTCCTCACTATCTTCATCTTCCTCAATGGATTTGAAGGCAATGGTTTTGCTTGCCTTGGGCTTTTCATCTTCAGCAAGTTATTTGAGTTCCATTTCATAAGTAATTAAGGAGCCCAATAGTTCATCAAGAGAGATAGGTCTTTCTCGTATAGCTTCTTTGATTGCCAGCTTCTTTGTCATATAAGCAGATGGTAATGACCTGAGAATCTTGCTCACTAATTCAGAATCAGTATAGGATTTACCAAGAGATTTCGATCCATTTATAATATTTGAAAATCTAGTAAACATATCAGATATAGTTTCATTTGCTTTCATTTTAAAAAGCTCATAGTTATGAACAAGCATGCTGATTTTATCCTCCTTGACTTGACTAGTTCCTTCATACGTAACTTCTAGTCTATCCCAAATTTCCTTAGCAGATTCTGTTATACTCATTTACATCAAGTGCACAATGCAAAATATTCATAACTTTAGCATTTATTTGAATTTTTTTAATATCAACATCATTCCATTCATTTTCATCTTTAGGGACATAAGTATTATTTACTATTTTAGTAGGAATATAGGGACCATTCATGACAACTTTCCAAACTTCATAATCATGTGACTGAATAAAATATTTAATTCTATTTTTCCAATAACTATAATCTTTTCCAGAAAATAGAGGAGGTTTAAAAATGGATTGACCTTCACCAAGAGATATAGTAACATATGCCATTGATCTTTAACTCTAAGATTGTAAAATCTAAAGATAAGAAGAGCAATAGCTCTGATACCAATTGTTGCCCAGATTATACTCAAGAGGGGGGTGAATTGAGTATTTATAAATATATTTAAGTTAAATTAAGTTTTTAGGAAAATATTACATTTCTATCACTTGGACAAATTTCAGATTAATAAAACTGTAAAGAATAAATATAACAATATAAAATAAATTTAATCAACTAATTTAAAACAATTAGAATTGCAGATTTTAACACACTAGAAATATTAAATTAATTTTCGTAATAAAAAATGATATTCTGAAACAAATTATTTAAATAAAAATTATTTTAACATTTAGATATTAATTAAATTAAATTTAATATTTGATTAATGTGCAAAAATAGTGTGCTGAAAATTTTAATTTAAGATAGGAAGTGCAAATAAATAAAAGGGCTGAAAATAAGTGACACCAAATTTAACGTGGTTCGGCCAAATCCCGGCCTACGTCCACGCGCCTAGAGCTCCTGTCTCCTTTGCGCTTCACTAAATCTGATCCACTTACGGGTAGGATCAAACCACCGCGTACAACTATTTGCAAGCTAACACCGAGCTTCAAACCCCGTGGCCCACTTAAGGGTAGGAACCAATTACCGGTACAAACCGAAGCTTGAACAAAGCTTCACAACAAATCTGAATTTTTGTGGTACAGAATAAAATACTGAAACTCCTTAAGATACAATTTGTAATCTGAGTTTCTGAGACTTCAATAAATGTTGTTGAAGTAGGCACTAATCTTCTTCTTTAATGATTGAGCAGATAACGAAAATTTACGGCTCTCTTGATTGTGTAGAAAATAGCTGAATAATAAATTCAGTGCTCTCAATAAAACTGTCTAGTTCTTGCTCCTGTTCTTTCTATATGTTCTGCTATTTTTCAATGCAGTACTTCAAAGCTTTAAGTATCTCTTGTGAAAAACTAGTTGTTAGACACAAGCATTTTGAGCATTAAATGCACCTGATTTGCCGAGATGGTGAGGCTTCAAAAATGATTTCAAATTCTGATATACAGATTCTTTATTTTTATCTTCTCCAAAAAAAATATAGCTATTGTAGCATAGAAATAGACATCTAAGAATATATGACATATGAAGATAGCTTGATAGATAACCCATCTGCAAGAAGATTGTTAGTCCAAGAGATAAAATACAAAACTGATGTATTAAAGTGGAACCATTGTGTAATGAATATAACTAGTGTGTTAAGAACATTTTTCTGTCAAGAAGATAAGTTGGACAATGTAAGTAACTGATTTTGTTCAAGTGCATGTCTCGAGGAAACCAAAGATAATATCATAGGAGGTTTATGATATTATTTTTAATAAGGACAAGGCACAGCTGAAAGAATGGGCTGATGAACAGTCCTGGGAAATATAACTCACGTTAGTTCTTGTGGCATGTGATCTGACGCATGTACAACTAAGCCACAGGTTTGCAAGAAAACATATATATATATATATATATATATATATATATATATATATATATATATATATATATAATGTACTGGAAAAAAATTCTCGAACTCATATATATATAATGTACTGAATAAAAAATAATTTCTCAAACTCATATATATATAATGTACTGAATAAAAAATAATTTCTCGAACTCATATATATATATATAATGTACTGAATAAAAAAAAATTTGAACTCATTCTCGGCCAATGATGGCGCAACTGTTGAACCCATTCTCGGCCAATGATGGCGCAACTTTAAGCTAGTCATGAACTGTGTGTGCTGCCGAAAGAGTTTTGATGGAAGTGACATGGCATGGACCCATGTTTTCCATAAATGCATTTAGCCAAGACTTGAGGTCAAGTCTAGTACAAAAGTGTCGAAGACTATTTATATATATATATATATAAATATAGGGTGTAGAACTTAGCATAAGATCAGAGCGTTCAAAACGTTGGCGTGTAGCAGTGGTGATAGACTGCAGCTGTGAGAAGCTACTTTGGACAAGAGGTGTCATGCATACACATCGGTCAAATCGGATAATCCTCAAGACAGCAAAAAGGCAATGACCGAAACCATGCTCCAGGTCTAAGTCTAGAAGTAAAGACTTATGGTTACTTGATAGTTAAAAAATTAAGACAGACGAAACCTACTGACAGATTAAGCAACCAAAGTTAAATCCATTTTGTATTCGGCGCAATGTTTATGAAAAAATTATAACTTACAACAAAATTTAGTGCAAAAACTATAACTGAATAGGGGCTTTCGGCCATATGGATTTAGCATGAACAGATATTAAAAAAATCTTTTGGCACGAACAAATAATAAAAATCGTATTCAAAGACTTTGAATGTTTGTACCTGTGCACATGCATATAGATATTAAAAAAAAAAGTAGAATTGGTTTGTTGTTACAAATATATTTATTTGTATATAAGAGATAATATGACATGAATCAAATATATATAATTACAAAAATGATAACAAAAGAATTGTACATGATTCTCAATTACATTCTTATAAAAAAATGATATTTATAATGTATATATATAACAAATAAATATTATGAGAAATGATATTTATATAGAAGTATTTACATACTATTAAACTAAAGGTTTGTTTGGAATCATCAAAATCAATATATTCAGTTGAACTAAAAACACATTAATTATACTAATAATATAATTAATTAATTAGGGATAAAATATGTTTTAAATAACATAAACAACATAGGAAGTTTGAGTAGAGGGAACCATGAAAAATTAAAAAGAAAATATAAAATCAAATATAAACATGATATGAGGTTTGAAAACTCCTACTTAAACATGTTTTAAAAATCTAATGTGAAAAACAATATTAAAGAGATATGCTTCATTTAGAAGGAAACAAAACTCTTTTAATCCGAGAACAACCAAGCCCCATTTTAAAACTCTATTAAAACCATAAATGCACTCTTGTATGTAACTGTAGGAAAATAACTAACTAAAAAAATTTGGAAACTAATTTTCCAGATCAAACACTTTTCCATAGAAAAATTATACCTGATATATGTTGAACACCAAAAATTTAAACCATTATATTCACCTACTTAGTACCTGGAAACCAAAACAAATACAAATATAAATCCTAAAGGTTGAATTGGAAATCTCTATTATGGATTTGAACCCTAAATTATCAGACCCCAAAATATGAAATAGAAATTAGAGAAAGGGCTTTACCTAATAGATCCAAGTCTCCCAAAATCTAATAAAGCATACTAAAATCCAAAGCAAAAATTTGAAACCCAATGTTTTAAATACATTATATATTTGTACCGAGAATCATGAACATTGAACCAAAACCCATTATGTTTAACAAAAAGAATCTTAACCCAAAAGAAGATGGTAAGATAGAGTATACCTGAAGTCTCTAAATGCCAGAGTAAAGAAGAGACAGAGTTCGAAGAAGAGAGAGGCTCAGAGATAAATAGGTTATACCAAATGGTGTTTTAAGAAGTAGTAGGAGAGATAATCAAGAGTACGTGAGAATGTATAGTACCTGCAAAAATCAAACCCAAAAATTTTAGATCTACAAAATAAACATGAAACCCCATATATCAATCCAAACAAAGAATGAAATATAAACAAAAAAAACATACTCGAGGATAAGGATTAGAAGTTGTGCGTATGGTAATGAATGAGTCGAGAGAGGGATTCACATTGGGTTATGAGAGAGATTCAGTGCTTGGGAATAAGAGAAAGCGTGTTTGAATTAAACTAAAATGGGTAATTTTGTTTGGGCGAGACATGTGAAATGTTTAGGCGGGGTTAAATATTTAGGGCGTGAATCACAACCCTTTATTTTGCAAGGGGAAGATGTGGCAAAATCTCAACCCTTAATGTGCTTTTACATTTTTTGGATTCAAAAACCATCCTATCTTATTATATGAATTTAGCATATAAAATATGATTTCCTACAAAGAAAAAATGATTTTCAACAGTATAAAATCATTTTCAGAACAGATCTAATGAGAAAAAAACATCAAATCTTCCAAAAATGAAAAAAATGAAATTTCCCAAAATAAAAGGGGCAGGGGGATGGAGCGAGGGGGTAAAGGGAGAGGGTGGGGGTATAGGGTTAGGCGTGCAAGGGGCGCTGGGGCATGGGAGGGGGGCAGGGGTGGGTGGGGTAATGGATGTGGGAGGGGTAGAAGGGGGATGAGATGTCATGGAGATGGAGACAAAGACAAGAAATAAAAAATAAAAGTCATAGAGAGAGAGTGGGGGGGGGGGGGGGGGGAGGAAGAGTGGGGAAAAGAAAAAAAGGTTTCAACAAAAATGCCCCTTCTTTAAGTCATGTGTTACGCACATGCTTAACGCTTCGCTCCAAAAATTAACGTAGTTGGATGACGGGAGCTAAATACAGTTGTTTTCAGAGTTAGGTGTGTGAATTAGAAAGGTTAAAGTATTTTGGGTGCTATGTGGCGGCACCACTTGGAATGAGGTAAGTGGGAAAGCTGAAACCCGTTATCATCAGGAGTATGGACCTTGTAATGCTGTATTGCATAGGAACCGCTCCGCTTATGCGTGTTTTGTTTACGTCCCTTTGATGAGGAACTCCATCGGACTTACCGATAGAGCATGAACTGGACACCTAAGGTACATGCCTTCGTGTGTCGTATATATGTAAGGACATATATAATTATGTAAATTAATTATGAACAAATCCATGCAGTTTAATGATGGGGATGCTTGTTAATAAACACAATGCTACGCAAAATACATAATGTGATGTTATGATATTTCGGTTAGTATTGTGGGAATATCCTTGGGACTATAATCACATGTGTAGATGTTTAGCTCTCGTGTGGTAGCTGTGTTAGATGCCTTTAATATTATAATGTTAGTATCGATATCGGACTTCATATTTGGAACTTGGGTCGGAATGCATATAGTACTACACTTAGATGAGGGTGAGGTACTTACTGCATGCGAGTGTGAAGAGGAGCGTGTAACATGAATTAACTGCATAATTACATGTTTTTCCTCCAAAATCTGCATAACTAGAGGATGGTTTTATTAATGTTTAACATCCATTATCTACAAATTTATTTGATGTTAATAATGAATATTTGGTTGACTCTGCATCATCAAAATCAATGGGTTTTTTGTTGTAACAACCCTCACTTTTAGGAGGCTAATTTTATATTAACTTACCGCATAAGGTGATTATATAAAATGCTGGAATTGGGGTAACTATTAATTTAATGAGTTGAAAATTAATATTTACTAGGTTGTTGCGTATTTACTGCATGTGAAAGTAAATATCATTCATTTGTATGTTTTATGGTGTCATATGTTTAAAAGACATTATGGGTTAAATGAAACCGAAACTTGAAATGAACTATAAAATTTTCGGATGCCAATTTACAGGGCGTAGTTAGTCCCAGAACGTTCGAGACAGTCAAAATAAGTGCCATATTGTATTTTTGGGTTTCAGGCACTTTTACCTGGTTTTAACTTAATCACTTGTTAGGAGTCATTTTAGTGTGGTATTAACCACTTAAGTCAGAGACTGTAGACTTAAGCCACGATTTTAAGTCTTTCCCCTTATTTATTTTTCCTCATTTTATGTCTTAAACATAGAGAGAGAGAGAGAGAGAGAGAGAGAGAGAAAAGAAGAGAGCTTGGGAGAAAAATGGAGAAAGAAGAGAGATTTGGAGTTTGAAGATTGGAATTGCTTCTACCTAAAAGAAATCTGAAATTTCAACTCTAAGGCAAGTTTTCTACTTGCTAATCTATGTTTTAAGATGAATAATTTGTGTGATAGTTGTGTATTTGCATTTATGGATCAAAAAATGGAATTTATGGGAATTAAATCCTTGTCTTAGTTTTGATGATGAAATTATGGTTTATAGTAGTTATAAATCATGTTGGGGTGACTTTGGGTAGATAAATGTTGTTGGGTATGTTTAATATCGAAGAGATTTGAGGATTGGCAAAATTAGGGTTCATAAGCCTTAAGACAAAACTTGGAAATTCGCAGGACCGAATCGATTCTCTATAGAGGTAGTGTCCAGGTCTGAAGGGTTCGAATCAATTCGGATGGGCCGAATCGATTTGGTAAATTACAGAAAGTCAGGTCTTCCCATCCTAATCGATTCAGCTAGCCCGAATCGATTCACTTTCCAGTCAGAATTGATTCGGCAAGGGCGAATCGATTCGGTAGTGCTGCAAATTTTGAGTTAATTTCCTAACTCAATTTCAATTCCTCTTTAGGCTTAGGATTTAGGGACCTTCTTATATGAAGTAAACTTAGAGTATTAGAGTCCTAGATGAGTTGAGGGATTTCCCTACATTAGAAAAAGGTCATGTGGGGACTTTTCCGGGGTGATGCCTATTGATGTTAGGGCATTCTTTTCTTCTAGTTGATTATTATTAAACTAGGAGTCGTGGTGTTATGTTCGGGAGAATTTAGAAGCTCAATTGAGCTATGTTAATCTTGATGGTTTATAATAACACCATAAAATAATGTAGGGAGAATAAATTGGAAGTTTATTCATTCCTTTGATGTATGATAGTATTGGGTTTTTAAAATAACACCCTAAAATTTTTAGAGGTAATTAAGAGTTTATTTACTCCTTTGAGGTTGTAGTTACGATATAATTTATCGTATGGCCCCAGATAATAAGGTGAATTATTTACAATAATGTAAATTAGTATGGTTTCAAATAAAATGAAACATGCATGTACAAATGGAAATGAAATGAAAATTGTAAATAAAATGGTTTAAACACACCTCTCTAAATGACATCATAAGGGAAGTTCGTGCGTATGGTGAAGCCACCTTGCTAATAAATGCAGGGTGGATATATTCGTAGGCCATGTGAGCACTTGTGTTGTATATTTGTGCGATGGGTAGGAGATTCCGGGTGTGGTCTTGACTATCCCGCAGGCACATGGCCGCTTCCCGACGTTTTGCGTTATAGGTGCCCAGGTTGTCTTGATGATAGGCCCTGGAAGATGAAGGTCATTTAAGGGCGCACATAGTGGGGAAATCCGAACGGGCGGTCTTAGAATCATTATATGTATATAAATATATCTATTCATAATCAAGTGGGACTTGATGGATTATATGCCATAAAGAGCGTAACGAAGTGCCATAAAGAGCACATATAGATGCCACAAAGAGCATTTGAAAATGATTACTTTCCTGATAAGGAATGGATTTTTACAAAAGGTAAATTGAGATAAAAATGCCATAAAGAGCATAAGATTGTGATTATATATACATACTTCCTGTTAAGGATAAGATATATGAGATAATTGGTGCACATGCTGAAGTTAGATTAATGTTACTCATTTCATTTTCCTGTTTAGCTTGTGTTTTAATTTGTGTAGGTAGATTTTTATTTCTCTTTCATCGTGATTTATCATTCATAATTGTCACACTTTTATTCATCTGGTAATCATATAGAATCGGGACCTGACCCGTTCATATTTCTTGTTGTGCATGCATCTTGTATTCGCTTAGGTACTCTGTCGCATGGATGCCTGGTCTGGCTTTCATTCTCGATGTCTTTGATAATCCATGATGCTTTGCGGGTATTACGGGTCATATTGTATAGCCGCTTTCATTTTTTCACTCTAGTTAAGGTTAGGTCTTTTATTCGGGCGTGAGGCCCAAGCCTTTGTAATTTTTTAATGAAATGTATTATATAAATTATTGAAATTGTGGTATCATATTGTATGAGACTGTGGACCGACAACATATTCGGTCCGTTTTCTGTATACTTGTTGTTATTATAGTATATATTAAACCTCGGGGTTTCCATTTTCTTTTCAGTATTGGGTTATTTAAATTCTTTCTTTAACTTTGAAATAAAATTTTTGGCAACCCGTTTTCTGAAATATTGGGTGGTTATCCTGGATACTCTATATTTTATTGTGATGCTGAGAATGATTCCATCCGGGATTCCTATTATATTGGAGTATTGGGCTGGCCACCCCTTATTTTGGTCAGCGGGTTGTCACAGATGGTATCAGAGCATCAAGTTCTAGAGTCCTTAGGAATCTGTTTGAATTCTTTACGCTTTCAGCGTTTATTTTGATTTGACATAGATCCTTAGAGTTAAGATCATTGATTTATCTTATGAGATCTCGTTCTTCTGCCATGAGGTAGAACTTATAGAATATTTTGCGCGTTCGTGTGAGAATAGTTAGTCGATTGAAGAAGGGCGTCATGAGAAGGAATTACTAAGAACTGTAAGTTGTGGTCGAGGATGAGAACCGATTTGGATCTCGCTCCTTTTGTGGCATTTCTTATTTTGCTACTGCGACTACTAATTTCAGTGGATGTAGTTTTCCCAAGTACCGCTAGAAGTAGAAAGTGGTACTAAGCTTGTGATTCCAAGCGAAGTTACATTGAAGTTGAATAGAGCCCATGATAAGGTCACTTGTTGAAGTAGGATGGAGGAGAATCCTTCACCCGTAGGAGTAGTGTTGAACGGTGAGAAGTAGTCACCATATTCGTGGGCGCAGGAAGTTTTGCCCATGGAGAAACCTAGTGGATACTTTCGATAGTAAGTTTCTCTGGGATAACTGGAAGGAGGAGAAGGTAGATCCTGAAACGTTCACGCGGGGTTCGGTCAGAGGCCGACATGTGAATAAAGAGTTGTGTGATTAGGGAGATCGTACACTAAAGAAAGGTCCGTATAAGGGGGAGCCCTTCAATGAATTGATAGGCTCCGGAATAAGTGTCGTTAACACTTTTGAGGGAGCAGAGATCATGAAATTGGTGGACATCCACCTGGGGAGGTTTCATTGAACTAAGGAAGAGGAGGCCGGTAGCGTGTTCTCTTTTACTGAGAAAGTAAGAGGGGCTACGTGGATCAATTGTTTGGCAGTTAGGGGTGGAACAGTGGCTATGACGTGGAATGTAGAACCACTCATCTTGATCCTGTTGAATTGGAGAACAAAGGCAAAGATAAAGTGCCTAGTTGGGAAGTTGACGAAAGTAATGTTAGTTCATATAGGACTCGAATATGGAGTCTGAGAACTATTGGTATGGACCCGGAGTGATTGGCATAAGATGTTGGCGGGAATTCCACCTTATTAGTGGGTGGTGTATTCCTTAGGATAAGATTTAAGTAGTATTGTATCTACTATAGATTCGGGTGTGTATATTGAGCTCGTAGTAGTATTGATGCTATTATGGAAGGGTAATTATATGACTTCCGTAGTAGGGAAGTTTTATGTTTTCCTCACTCGTTATGAAGCGAGTGATGATATTTTAAATGTATACGTGTCACTTTTGCTACTTGCATTATGTGTACTTGGTTTGAGTGTCTTCCTGTTTGTTTGCATTGTATGTGGTTGCTATGACTTATCTCCACGACCAACAAGGTTAAGTAGTAATGCATAGGAGGGGTTCCTTGTTTGGATTCCGCTTTTGTGGGATGCTCCGCGCGTGAACGTTAACGATGTTGGGAGTGGAGAGATGTTATTTTTCTTTTCTCTTAATTTATGTATAATATGCGGGTAGAGATATTTTGGATTTGTTTGGGGTGATAGCAAACCAATAGATTACAAGGCTATCCTACTTCTAGTTTCAGAATGGAGCTAGTCATTCTATAATTTTTCTCATGGATATAGGTTGAGGCTTTATAGAGGTGGATCGAGGTAGGTAGGAGATTTTTGTTATTTATTTAGTTACCTTGCGTGAGTGTTTGATTGCTTATTTGCCTTGTTTGTGCTTGTTACTCTTTATCTCCATGACCAACAAGTTAAGTAGGCATGCGTCGGAGGGGTTCCTTGTTTGGATTTCTCTTTGCGATACACTCCACCACATGAACACTTAACGACGTTGTGAGTGGAGAGATGCTATACTTTTCTCTTTATTTTATTTTGTTATTAGACGTTGGGTTGAAGGTTTAACCGAGAATCACGTAGTTGAGTGATGAAGGGCTATTAAAGTGTGAGATAGAGGCGCTATATATATTTCTCTCCCCTGATTGATGTGAGGGAGACTGAGATATGAAGTCAACTTGAGACTTCTGGATTATGCCTTGATAAGAAGGCCATGGTAATATAATGGGATACATGTTTGTAAGACTTTACAAAAAGTAATTCTCTGATAAGTTAAAATCTTTGATTATTTGAATGGCAAAACATGTAAGTAAAATCTTGTTAGTATGGTTATAAATTAGAATTTTACCGGTCCCGATCATGTGTTTTAGATCGTCATATCCGGATGACCGACGATGCGAGTTAGTAGTGTAACGGGAGGGTTCCTTATTTGGATTTCGCTTCGGCGAGACATCCCACGCATGAAACCGAGCGAATGTCGGGAGTTGAGAAAGGTCTTGGGCACTAGGGATACATTTAGTATTGTACGTCTATTACCTAGATAGGATATATATATATATATATATATATATATATATATATATATATATATATATATATATATATATATATATATATATATATATATATATATATATTGAACTTTAGGATTATTAGTAGGTAAGGCCTTTAAGGTAGGGGACGTTTACTTAGGAAGGCTATAGAGAGTTGATCACAAATAGTTCGTGGGTCAACTCTAAGGTGGATTAGGTCCCTAGGAACGAGAAGTATGGAATCTCGAGAGATTTGGAAGGTTAGGCCGAAGGAGATGAATCCTTTCTTAGATAGAGTGTTACGCTAATAACTTAACTTCGGGGAGTTAAAAAGATGAGTTGATTTTCGCTCCTGAGCCCATTTGGTCAAGCTCGAGGGTGAACTTAAGGAATAAGTCTCTGCCAGGAATGGGAGGTAATAATACTGGAGCATGAACCCGTTGTCTCAGCATCTCAAAAGCTTAAACTTGTGGGAAGTATTATTCCACGCTTGATTTAGAATTCATTGCGGTAGCACTCCCCTTAAAGTGTTGGAGGCACTACTTCCTGGGCAGGAAATTTATTTTTTCTCGTGAGCAACAAGTTGTTGCAGTATATCGTGGGAGAAATTGAGTTGGTATACGAAGTCCATGACGGGCTATTGATTGGATTTTTCTCAGTCTCTAAGGTAATGTGATTGGGCTAGTAGATGCGTCGAGTAAGAAACCGTTGGAGATATTCGTAATGGCATGGAAAGCTAAATGAAACGAACATGACTAGGAAGACTTTGTAGCAATAGCATTAGGGGCTATGACTGACCATTTCACCTACCCATGTGAAGAAGAGTAGTGGTGGGATGAAGAAAAGTAAATTTGTTATCGCTTTCATTGAATTCAAGGCACCGAACTAGTCATAGTCTTCTCCGAGGAAGTTTATGATCGTTCGACCAAATTGTGGCTCTTCGGCCATTATTGGGTGGACCGAGATTAGATACTAATGTTGAAGGTCTGGTAAAGTTTCCATGAAGGTATGGGAACTGTATGGAAATGGAGTATATCTTACCATCCCTTGGTGGAGGGATATATGGAGGAAGTTGACCTAATGCTGAAAGGCATATTTTGGCTGTGCGCCTTAGGATATATAATTGATGGAGCAGTGGTTTGTATGGATGGAAATTCTTGTGCCTTAATTGCGCTTCTGAGTGGCCTTGTGGATTATTTCCTAAGGCATGGCACCGTGAGTGGCCTAGCGTGGCCGGTTGAGTAGTTTGCATACTCGGTGGATAGAACCAGCGGATCATGTGTTCCTTAGACTTGGAATGGTCTTTGAACATTCCTTAATGAATTTAGCTTTTCAGTCATATTCTTTGAAGGGATACACATATTCGATGAGAGGTTGAGTAGTGTTAGAGTTAATCCTTTAGCATTGGTGTAAGTATCCCCGAGGACGGATGTAAATTAAAGCGATTTAGGAGTAATGTGGTTTACGCCGAGTTGTGTGGGTATCTCCTTCCGTTTTAAAATGGTAGGATCAATAGTTCGTGATGGGATATTTACTGATATGCCAGAGCACCAAGAATGTGACAGAGATCGTTAGTGACGACCTTAGTCCGAGTCCATTATGGGACACCACAATAATGAGGGGTTTGCTAAGGGGGATAGAATGGTAGTTTAGGATAGTATACCCTTTATATGATGAGGGTATGCCTGAATTTTGAGGGAAAAATTCCCTCATAAGGGGGGAGTATGTAACAACCCTCACTCTTAGGAGGCTAATTTTATATTAACTTACCGCATAAGGTGATTATATAAAATGCTGGAACCGGGGTAAATATTTATTTAATGAGTTAAAAATTAATATTGACTAGGTTGTTGCATATTTACTGCATGTGAAAGTAAGTATCATTCAGTTGTATGTTTTTTGGTGTCATATGTTTAAAAGACATTAAGGGTTAAATGAAACTGGAACTTGAATTAAACTGTAAAATTTGTAGATGCCAATTTAGAGGGCATAGTTAGTCCCAAAACGTCCGAGACAGTCAAAATAAGTGCCATATTGTATTTTTGGGTTTCGGTCACTTTTACCTGGTTTTAACTTAATCGCGTGTTGGGAGTCATTTTAGTGTGGTATTACCTACTTAAGTTGGAGACTTTAGACTTAAGGCACGATTTTAAGTCTTGCCCCTTATTTCTTTTTCCTAATTTTATGTCTTAAACATAGAGAGAGAGAGAAGAAGAGAGCTTGGGAGAAAAATGGAGAAAGAAGAGAGATTTGGAGTTTGAAGATTGGAATTGCTTCTACCCAAATGAAATCTAAAATTTCAACTCTAAGGCAAGTTTTCTACTTGCTAATATATGTTTTAAGATGAAAAATTTGTGTGATAGTTGTGCATTTGCATTTATGGATCAAAAAATTGAATTTATGGGAATTAAATCCTTATCTTAGCTTTGATGATGAAATTATGGATTATAGTAGTTATAAATCATGTTGGGATGACTTTGGGTAGATAAATGTTGTTGGGTATGCTTAATATGGAAGATATTTGAGTATTGGCAAAATTAGGGTTCATAACCCTTAAGACAAAACTTGGAAAATTCACAGGACCGAATCGATTCGGCCTGGACGAATCGATTCGCTATAGTGGCAGTGTCCAGGTCTGAAGGGTCTGAATCAATTCGGATGGGCCGAATCGATTTGGTAAGTTACAGAAAGTCAGGTCTTCCCATCCTAATCGATTCAGCTAGCCCGAATCGATTCACTTTCCAGTCAGAATCGATTCGGCATGGGCGAATCGATTCGGTAGTGCTGCAAATTTTGAGTTAATTTCCTAACTCAATTTCAATTCCTTTTTAGGCTTAGGATTTAGGGACCTTCTTGTATGAAGTAAACTTAGAGTATTGGAGTCCTAGATGAGTTGAGAGATTTCACTACATTAGAAAGAGTTCGTATGGGGACTTTTTTGGGGTTATGCCTATTGATGTTTGGGCATTCTTTTCTTCTAGTTGATTATTATTAAACTCTCAGTCGTAGTGTTATGTTCGGGAGAATTTAGAAGCTCAATTGAGTTATGTTAATCTTGATGGTTTATAATAACACCATAAAAGAATGTAGGGAGAATAAATTGGAATTTTATTCATTCCTTTAATGTATGATAGTATTGGGGTTTTATAATAACACCCTAAAATGTTTGGAGGTAATTAAGAGTTTATTTGCTCCTTTGAGGTTGCAGTTACGATATAATTTATCGTATGGCTCCGGATAATAAGGTGAATTATTTACAATAATGTAAATTAGTATGGTTTCAAATAAAACGAAACATGCATGTACAAATGGAAATGAACTGAAAATGGTAAATAAAATGGTTTAAACACACCTCTCTAAATGACATCATAAGGGAAGTTCGTGCGTGAGGTGAAGCCCACTGGATAGTGAATGCAGGGTGGATATATTCCTAGGACATGTGAGCTCTTGTGTTGTATATTTCCGTGATGGGTAGGAGATTTTGGGTGTGGTCTTGACTATCCCGCAGGAACATGGCCGCTTCTCGACGTTTTGGGTTATAGGTGCCCAGGTTGTCTTGATGAAAGGCCCTGGAAGATGATGGTCATATAGGGGCGCGCACAGTGGGGAAACCCGGATGGGCGGTCTTAGAATCGTTATATGTATATATATAAAACTATTCATAATCAAGTGGGACTTTATGGATTATATGCCATAAAGAGTATAACGAAGTGCCACAAAGAGCATATATAAATTCCATAAAGAGCATTTGAAAAAGATTATTTTCCTGATAAGGAATGTATTTTTACAAAAGGTAAATTGAGATAAAAATGCCATAAAGAGCATAATATTGTGATTATATATACATACTTCCAGTTAAGGAAAAGATATATGAGATAATTGGTGCACATGCTGAAGTTAGATTAATGTTACTCATTTCATTTTCTTGTTTAGCTTGTGTTTTAATTTTTGTAGGTAGATTTGTATTTCTCTTTCATCGTGACTTATCATTCATAATTGTCACACTTTTATTCATCTGGTAATCATATAGAACCGGGCCGTGACCCGTTCATATTTCTTGTTGTGCATGCATCTTGTATTCGCTCAGGTACTCTGCCGCATGGATGTCTGGTCTGGCTTTCATTCTCGATGTCTTTGATGAGCCGTGATGCTTTGCGGGTATTACGGGTCATATTGTATAGCCGCTTTCATTTTTGCACTCTAGTGAAGGTTAGGTCTTTTATTCGAGCGTGAGGCCCAAGCCTTTGTAATTGTTTAATGAAATGTATTATATAAATTATTGAAATTGTGGTATCATATTGTATGAGACTGTGGACCGAAAGCATATTCAGTCCATTTTCTGTATACTTGTTGTTATTATAGTATATATTAAATCTCGGGGTTTCCGTTTTCTTTTCAGTATTGGGTTGTTTAAATTCTTTCTTTAACTTTAAAACAAAATTTTTGGCAACCCGTTTTCTGAAATATTGGGTGGTTATCCTGGATACTCTATATTTTATTGTGATGCTGAGAATGATTCCATCCGGGACTCCTGTTATATTGGATTATTGGGATGGCCACCCCTTATTTGGGTGAGCGGGTGGTCACATTTGTCAAATTATTGGGCACATGGAATTATTGAAGTTGTACAAAAATATGAAGGGGTGCTAAAGAGTTTCATCTCGACTACCAATATGCATTCCAAATGGTACAAGACATCCAAGGTACTCGACTTATGCATTTATTCATTTTATTATAATCCCATTCGAGCCCTCCTTTTGAGATAAATGAGTCAATATTGTACATATTTTAGGCTCGGCCCGACTTATTTACACTCCTATATTGAGGAGCCTAACAAATTATGTGAAATGCAAGTCTTTGTTTTTATACTCGCATATGATATATTTGTCAAACGGGAACTCTTTTAGGTTTTTGTTTACTTTAATACATTATTAATTCAAACCTTAATATATTTTTCAATAAAAAATAGACTTTGCCCAACATTATTTTAAAAATTCTATCAGTTTTAGTTGACATGTTGTATTTTGAAATTAAATAATTTAAATCCAAAATGTTCAAAAAATTGAAAGCTTACAGGAAAAAGACATAAAAGAAATACCCCACCACTCATTAAAAATGTTGCATCTTGAAATTTTGTAATACACCGTAATTTTCAAAGAATTAAAGGGATAAATTAATTCCCCCTTAGCTTAAATTTCTAAATAGAAAAAATAAATAAATGATAAAGGTTTATATAAATAAACCTCATTTGAATAAAGTAAATTTATGTAACAAACTTTAATTCAAGTAACCAAGTATTTGTGTTTAAATAAATAATTAAAATTGCAAGAAAAGGTAATTAAACGATATGTGACTCTTTTATCAGCTTAATTTTAAGCGGCTATCAATATACACACATGCAATAAATAAGAGAAATAACATTCCAATGAAATATAAAAATAGGAGGGCCATTCTCACAAAGTCCCCCGAGTGGGGGCACCGCCCCTAGTGATATATATATATATATATATATATATGCCCGTGCCTAAAGGCACACTAATAATCGCAAAATGGCAAACAATTTCAAAATACTTAATTGCAAGAAGGAAAAAATTTCGTTTGCCAAGAAAATAAAATGTAATTTTAAAAAAAATGGTAGTAATGTCCGTCGTTTATAGGACTAACCACCCTTTTTAACAAATAAAAATAATCCAACATTTTTCAAATAGTTTAAATTCATCACTCGAATTCACATCAATGTGTCAATTCTAAAAAAACGGGCATAGTCACCTTTGTATATTCGACTACCCACCCTGCTTAAGGCGTAACAACCAATCGTACAATATTCAAAATGTTCAAACAAACCCAATACAAAGTTTTAATCTACTTGTATACAGAGCATTTGGGACAGTATATGAACAAACCAACACAAACATGATCAATACATTTCTTGATCTACATTTTAACACTAATAATAACTCAACTACTTATTCAGTTCAGCATCAAGCCCTTTGTTGGAATATGCATAACGCTTCTCCTCATAAAAGTCTCTATAATGGATGAAAATATGTGGAGACAACCCTTATAGCTCCATTTTACCCTCTCAAATGTAGCCCCATTTGCATCATGAGTTCTTAGATGTTGTTTGATGTTCTTTTTTAGCTGCTTAGTCCCATATTTCTTTGAGGTAATGTGACTATGGCATGCCCGAACATATGCGCCTTAATAACGAACATAGCAAGGAAAACCATATTTGTTAAATCTGTAAAACAAATCACAAAACAAAAATGAATTAGGTCGCATTCGAGCATCAACGCATTCATGTTTTTAACAAAAAATATTCAAGTATCAATGCATTTCAGCACAGTGTTAAACGTACATCTATGATCATGTCTTATGAAGAAGATATATTGGAATCCTCAAAATGGTACATCCGGGTTACCTTAACAATGGTGTCGGTGTAGTCGAACATTAAAACTCACCATTTTTATAGAGGCCTTCCAAGAACTCGTGAAAATCACCCAACCTCGTAAACGAAGACAACAAATTACAAATAAACAAATATATAAATACATCATAAGAAAAGTATCTTGAACCTGTATAAATATATAAATGCATCATAAGAAAATTATTTGGAAGAAATATAAATACAACGATAGTGAAGCATTGCAACCCCTAGGGAGTGGGGTGTATTCGTGTACGCAACTAGGTAATGTGATCTAATATGACAATATATTTTTTGAATACAACAAATATTTACTTAGGACACAATCTTTGTTATATAATATGACACCATAGACTACACACGTTGTTATATCAAATTTAAAGCATAAAAAGCCTAAAATAGTTTGGAAACTGAATCCTAAATAAAAAGGCATAGAGCCACCATAATCCAAATTGAAAGAATCAGAATCAAAATCATAACCAATTTAGCAGCTCCTCACAAAATCACGCTGATTAGTCACAGGTCTAACCCATGCCCATTTATGAAACTTTTCCACCTCCTCTAATGGAATATAAGCATAGTTACGATTAATCGGACCTGGCACAAACCCCGTGTACCCTGTCATCACCCCATGTATAGCCGAATGTGCCAAAAGTGTACAATAAAGTCTATCTATCGCATTAGTCGGAACCACGCATATCATATATGTAGGATCTATATATTTCACTGTAAAAAATTCATTAGGGTGGACCCTATCCCACCACTTTTTTAGCTCCGATTTCAACCACGCCCCCACATTTTGAGCCTTTTGAATACTGTCATTCAAAGACTACTTTCTATCATCAAATACTTTTGACACTGTTTCGACCACCGCAATCCATACCAAGCCAATTTTCTAACTAACATAAATGATACACAATTGTCCACAACATCCTCAAATTCAGAATACTACTGTCATTTTAGCCCCATAAACCACCAAATGCATTTCCACAACATTACTCACATACTCAGTGTGTGCATGTGCATCATGTTTATGTTTATATATATATATATGTAGTTGAAGTTACCTTCTTGGAGGCTGGTTTGGAGGTCATCTTGGAGGCTGGTTTATAGGCAGGAGCTTTGGGAGCAGAGCAGTAAAGGTGCTAGTCTTAGCCGGCTCCTTTTTTACTTGCTCAAAGAGTTGAGTGTCAACTGGTTTTTGAGTCTTCAATGAAGCCATTATTCTTCCAAGTACTCCTTAACAAAAATTACAACACTAAAAGAATAAATCAAATTGTTGGACTCAATTTCCATCATCCATAATACACACTCTGTACGAAGGAAAAAAAATTATAATCAAAAGTTGCAGGATAGATGATGGTGGGGAATTGAAGAGAATGGAATAACTTGGTAGGATATGAAAATCAGGTTAGAGTATCATATTCTTTACTCAGTTTCCCCTCTTTATATTGTTGGACAAAAATATTTAAAAAAAACATTTTGATTAGCAAGCAAATGAATACTACATGAGCATACAATCAGTTGGAGTATGATTTCAAAACTGTAATGGATTATGATTTCACTTTATCAGTGGTAAAAAGCATGAATACTAAATGAGCATACAATCAATTGGAGTATGATTTCAAAACTGTAATGGAGTATGATTTCACTTTATTAGTGGCCAAAAGCAAATGAATACTAAATGAGCATACAATGAATTGGAGTATGATTTCAAAACTGTAATGGAGCATACAATCAATTGCCAAGTCACTATCTCAATAAATACAAAACAAAATTAAGAAAACAAAACAAAAATAAAATAGAATAGATGTATACATTGCAAATCAGTTGAGTAGAATGAATTGCAGGTCACACACCTCCAGGGCATTTTCTATAACCTGAATACAGAAATCGTCGTCTATAGAGACGGTATGAGATTCTTCAGTAAGAAAAAGATGGGTGGTATTAGAACTGATTACTAATTCCTACAACTGAACTTAAATAAAATTATGCCAATAATACAATAAAGAAAAAATTGAGAACCTAGGTAAAAAAAATAAGTAATAGAGAATAGAGAGATACCTAAGCAATAAAATTCAAATAGATAAATCTACATAATTCATGAAATAAATGCAAGCACTTTAGAGGCGGAAAAAAACTTCTAACAAAAAGAATACACAAACCAAAAAATAAGCTCAAAATAACACAACAGTCCCGACCCAAAAGTCAATATAATCTGTCCAAAAAATCAAAAGCTAATTTTTTAAATAAATTGATATCAATAACCTAAATTTGAAATAATTTGTACAAAAGCATGTCGATGCTAAGAACTTATCTATTGTTTAATAAAATTTGTACAAAAACATTACAACCCCCAGGCTTATTGCCTTGATGGCAGAATCATAACCCGTGGCCTATTGCCTTACCACTCAAGTGAACGTAACCCAGTCACGTCATACCGTGATGATGTTGCCATAGGCGTTCCAAATATTCCAAAGAGATCAACATTCCATTCATCATCGATAAGTTATCTTGACACAACCTCAAGGCACATTCACGTACTTTCCCCACAATAAAGAAATTCAACAATTTAATCTTTCCCATATAGTTTTTCCCCCACTGCCTTTATTATTCTCCTACATTCCAGTATTAAATGTCATTGAAGTACATGATATAACACAACGGTTGTGCGTACAAATACAAAAGAAGTTGAAGTATTTTGTTATTTCTGATAATCTGAACTATGAGTGGAACATTATTTTAATAGGTATATGCATGCCTAAGATCATAAATGTCTCTAGTGTATGACCTTCATGTCCTATTAAATACTAATGGAGCATTCAGATATCCCTCCAAGAAAGTCAAGGTGACCAAATGAGCGACCACATTTATAAGAAGGCATCCCTAATAGCCGCACAAAATAAAATGACCCAAATGCACATTGTTCTCAATATGATGTTCTAGACATGGGATGATTCAACACACACCAAACATAGGATCATACCTCAAGTGTAACACACCATATAAACAATATTGATCGATGCATGACTCATTGATTCCTTGGACTTGAACTTATTGAATTGAACCATGAGGCAACCAATAAGTAGATGCCCAAACAAAATCTCCCGTATGATCTTTGATTATGATACCTGCTCAAAAACTTGAGTGTGGACCTTCAATACCTGCACAATTAATCTTTAATCTCCCTCTTTTGGGAGTCTCTCAATGAAAAAAAATATTCTTTGCAGGTCAGAGACATAAGTCAGGATACATTCAATACCTTCAATACATTCTTGAAGTAGAATACATTCAATACCTTCAATACCTTCTTGAAGTACATATTCTTAATACTTTTAAAATCAAGAAGAATATTTTCAAGAAGAATATTCTATGCATGTATTGATGGTATTCTACTGCATAGAATATCTTGACTTAAGTCTCTGCAGCCACCTTTAAAATTGAGATTGTTGCCTAGGTTACAAATGTTGAAAATCGTTTTATTAATAATGAAATAAGGATTCATAGATTTTTTAATGTAGACCATACTTTAATAGCCACTGGACCTATTCTGAATAGGTGGTTCAAGGATTCTGCAGACTTAGAGCAACAAACGTATCTGGAGGCCATTTGAATACCTACCTGTTGAACTGCCTCTTCAACTGGCACACATTTGGACAGAACTTTCTAAGAAAACACATAGATCTCGGGTTGATCTGTTGGCATTTGCACGTGAGAAGTAGCCGTTGAGGGGTCACCAACATTATCGGGTCCGACCAATATTCAAACAACAACATTAAACTCAGTTGTTCAAGTTTTGCAATAAGAAATGTTAAAAGGTATTATATCAAAACAATTCTAGTTAAACCTTTGGAACGAATTAGTGAAGAGGATCACAGCCTACAACCTACAATGAATAAGTGAATGAATTAGTAATGCATTTGGAACGAATAAGCGAAAAGGTATTATATTGAAAAAATAGAAATGAAAGAAACCAAACAAATAAATTTTTTTTTTGAGAGGACAATAAATATATATAAGAGATGGAACACTTATTTTAAAATTCACCCTAAAAACAAAACCATTCTTTACCAAAACCGAATATTTGTAGTCACGAAATCAAAAAGACAATGAATGTATAGTTTATCACTCAAATAAGATCACATACGAACATATTCCTCTACCAAACCCTAATATAAAATTATATTTAACACAACATAAACAAAAAACATGAACACCGCTGTAAAGATTGCAAATCACCTAGAAAAAAGAACTAAACCCACATATTAGAAGGTAGACATTAGTAGTAGGAACAACAAAATTAAACATTAAAAGTTCAATTTTAAGTTAGTAGGGTAGTCATCATAATGATCTTAATAATAATGAAATTAAAAACTTAATATTACTATTAGGCTAAATTCTACATTCTTTCAACTTAAAACTACATTTCGATATGCAATGCTTCAAGTTCAGCATTTATTCTAGTAGACCATACTATATATCCATAAAATCCTACTACAAATCTCCCTTGATCATCTCAAATAACACCTCCTATACAACTATTCTTTGGGTTTCCTCGAGATGATCCATCCACATTCAGTTTGACAAAGTTTGGGGATGGTCTTATCCATCTTAATATCAACATCCTAGGATTGTTGTTGATTTTGTTTTTAAACCATTGAATTAAAGAAAATTCGTCTTTATTAGGCATGCTCGTAAAAATATAATTTCCTATAATGTCTCTAGTTAAGGATATAATTTTGTTGATAAAGTTGTGAACAGATATTTCCACACCTTCAAAGATAACTACATTTCTTGATTTACAAATCTCCCAAACAGTGATAAGATGGACTATGTTGTTGATGCATCTGATAAAATCTTTGTTGGGGTTCTTCATCCACCATGCATTCATCATAGCTTTAATGGAGTTCTTCATCCACCATGCCATCATCATACATTTAACATTTTTAGAAATGACCTGAGGATAAATTTTATAATCACTCAATTAGAAATGACCCGAGGATAAATGTTGTACAACTGAGAAAATGAATAGCCAAAAAAAAATAGTAGAGCTAAAAAAATAGGTTTTGTTAGCAATTTTTTTTTAGCTAAAAAAACCCAAATAGCTAAAAAAACAAATAGCTCAAACAACAACAATGATCTCACAAATAGTAGAGCTGTTTGTTGTACAGTTGAGAAGACGAACCCAAATAGCTAAAACAACAACAACAACTCTCTCATATTTAGGTTTCAGAACAACAACAACGATTTTTCTAAGAATGGGGAGATCGTTGTTGTTCGTTTTACAGTTGAATAACAAAACCACAAACTTCAAGAAATCGTTTTGAAAAGTACCAAACATTTGTACAAACGTTTTAAACAAATTGAAGAAATCATTCCTACAGAGGTGACCAGTACAATCATTTGTATAGTAAAGCCTTCGAAAACGAATCGTTTGTACAAATCGTTTGAAAATGTAACAAACGTTCGTACAAACTTCTGAAATAATCCAACAAATATAAATTAGTACAACCTTTTAAAATAAATCAAATATTGATGTCACACGTGGTTTGATAGAGAATCGCATAGCCGCAGATAGAGAGAGCGCAGGGAGAGAGAGGGATGGGGGTTTGATCTGTTTGTAATGAATGAGTAACTTAGGGTATTTGTGAAATACGAATATTAGGTCTTTTATGATTTTAACCCTTTTTGGAATTTTGACAAAGTGTGTGGGAAATGATCTTTAGTACAAATTAAGGAGGGAATTCAAAATTTAAAGGGGCAAAAGAGAAAGTGCAACAAAAGTTCATCCGATGACATCATCTTTTCATCTTATGACATACATAAGTTTTCTACTTTATTATATACTAGGGTATGCCCGTGCCTGAAGGCACGACGAAAAAATTTCAAAGTATCAATCGTGGTTAAGTCATAAAAATTTTGTATTGTAGTATCAATCGTGATCAATTTTTCTGAAGGCATAAAGAATACTTCAAAAGGATTGAACTAAGTACATATTTTTTGTAAAATTATTTATATTATAATAAGAAAATGTACACTATTTTAGTAATTTTGGAAAAAATTTCTTTGTTTACCTATCCACCTATTTTAAGGACCAAAAAAATAACCCAACATCACTGCAAAATGTCCATTCGAGACATCATGTAAACAAAATCGTCAATTAATCATTATTTATAGAAAAAACCATATATGTTATTTATTTATAAAAAATATTCCTTGAATTCCCATGCCAATGGCATGGTAATGCAATATGATCTACATATCATAAGTAACAATAAAGATCTATTTTTGGCATCACATTCATAAAGTACATGTATTATTACGTTGATATGGCCAAGTGATGTGCACACAATTGTTATATTAAGAACAGGAGTAAAGTCATGTAATTGTTTGATAAATATGTTGGTAGAAATTGATAAGTGTTTTAAGTTAAGAAATATGAGTAGACTTAGAAAACGTTTTGTCTAGTCGTATTCGTGCCGATTAAACACACTTACTCATAATTTTCACTAAAAAACGGTAACACTAAGATAACAATATCTCTAGTGGTAGCCCATTCGATGCACGTGCACGTAAAAAATAAATATATGACAGAATTCTAACCAATGTAAAATTTGGAAATATAACTATTCATTCATGTCAAACAACACCAAAGTTTCCATCAAAGTCTTCTTATAATAATTCAATTTAGACATGACATGCGAATAAAAATGAATTAAAATCAGGGCAAGTGTTACACCACAAATTAGAACAAATTTCCCATCCTCAAAATGGAATTCTATGTATTTCCCACATAAGCTTTATGCAATCCCATATTTACCTTCCAGTGAAAACTCAATCTCTGCAAATTTACCCATGTTTTTTCAGGTTTAGAAACATCCTAATTTTCCAAACTTTGATTTTACTTACCAACCTCAATGCCTTCGATTTTTTTCTATTTTGAATTTATCACAACTTCGCACCGTAGGAAGAAATGTGAAAAATATAAAATCAATAAATGCAAGCCAAAAATTAAAGCAGACTAATACATGGATGAGTACATTACTATCAATTGTGATTGTTAAATATATCATGATAGATATATTCACACAATCCTAAGCAACCATTTCTTTGGCTACTACACAGAAGCACTCTGGGAGCCGTTTATTTGTACTTCTTTTTTTTTTTTATATATAAAATAGATATTTTTTTATAAAGTTATTGGGAACATATGAATTGTTGGGGACTTGATACCTCATACCTCGAGCCATGTGCTACAATAAAATTGATGGATTTTACAATAAATTTCCGTCCATAAACTTTTTTAAGTCTTTGACTGTTTTCTTTTATTTAAACATTTTGGAAGATAAATAGTTGGAAAGATAAGCCTCAAGCCATGCATTTTGTCTTTGTAAATCTTTTGCCTTTATGATAAACTCGAGCCACGCGTCTTCATTGGTAGATACATGAAATATCCGTGGCAGATTTACACCTTTAAATTGGCAAAAGCTTTTGACAGTTATAAATTATTTTGATACTATTACAACAGAATAACATGAAACATACACTCCACTTATGTAAAAACCCTCGCATTTAGGAGGCTAATTTTATATTAATTTACCGCATGGGGTAATTATATAAAATGTTGAAACTAGAGTAAATATTAAATTTATGAGTCGAAAGTTAATATTTACTGGATTGTTACATATTTACTGTATGCGTAAGTAATTATCATCATGTTATAGTTTACAGTGTCATGTGTATTGAATGACATTGTGGTTTAAATAAAACCGGAACTCGAATGTAACAACCCGCTTAAAATAATAACGGGTGGCCAGCCCTATACTATATTAAATCAGGAATTTCAGATGGTCGAGTCTCAACATCAACTGCCGGTACTATATAATATAGGACTAACTACCCGATATCATATAAGGGAGATGTTAAATAAATTAAAAAATGCAACAGACAACCAACTAAACACCACAAAAAAAAAGAAAGATGCATAGAAGAAACTAAGATAAAGGAAATGCTAGAGATAAAATGAAATAAATAAACACAACTGAATGTACTGCAAAAAGTAGACCCGAATAAGCTGTCGGGCCACAGCCAATACACAACTGAAATGGAATAAATATAAACATGCATATAAATATCCCTTGGGTACAAACCCGATATACAACATGAATCCTACCTAGAATTTTTAAAGAAGTAGGAAGCGGCTACATGAAACATCCCGCAACAGTCCGCACCTGTCACGGCTCCCAAGACTCTGGATGGAAAGTCATCCGGCATCCATGCGGTAGGATACCTGTAGTAATATATATATATACAAGAAGGAGAGAAAAGTAAACGGGTCAGAGCCCCGAATGTGAAAATATTTAGCAAGTGTGTTAACCGTGCATAATAAATACCGGTGCACTTTATTTCATAATTAAAGTGAGACCGCACTCTCGTGAAACCCTAACTCACCTCTCATCTAAAGGCGCGCACCTATTCCCGTCCTCAAGTTTTAGTTAAATTACCCCCAATTTATTAGGACAACCTAACTTATCATAGGCCTAGCCTATACCCACGAGAATTTGCCTTCATAATTTAGCCCCAAGAATCCACCCTTTTTCTAATCTTACTAGATTATGATTTCAGCAATTATGCCACAATAGGCTTAATGGAATCCAATTTATAATTTCATAAATTATAATCCTTAATACATTACCCCTATATATATAAGAATTAATATCTAAATATCATGCACAAGGAATATGTAACAACCCGCCTAATAAGATACCGGGCGATCACTCCAATATTAAATTAAAACAGGAGTCACAAATGGATCATCCTTAACATCACTGTCGAAAATCCATTTAATTACTAATATCCTATTAGGTGGCCGTTAAAAACTTTTATCTAACTACACTTTTTAGCGCATAAATTAAAACTTTCACAATTAAATGCGTAATGAACTGAAATGGAAATGAAAGGAACTAAAATAACCGAACACTCGGTCCAAAATACAACCATATCGAATGCTGTACTGAAAGAATAAATAAATGCAATTGAGCCATTGGATCGAGTGTTTATACAATATCTCCTATCTAGAGTACAAGGAAAGAAACGTCTACCGATAACCTGCAAGCATCCACAGCTGCTGCAGCAGACGTCTGACTCGAAAGAGTTTCCATCCAGGCGTCCCTGTGTCTGGATACCTATATATATACAGTATAGAGAAAGAAAGGAGAGTAGACAAACGGGTCAGAGTCCGAATGTTTAAAAAATATTTTGCAAGTGCATAAATGCTTTATTTTTAGAAAAATAGTTTTTATCTCATATTTAAATTGGTATCGCACTCTCATGAGATACCCTTCACCTCTCCTCTAACAGTGCACACCTAGCGCATCCCTTAAACCTCCTAGTCAAGCTACCCAGCTAAACTAATCTAACACCCAACCACTATCTAACCTAGATAGTCAAACAGATGTACTAAGGGCTAACTTCACTTAAATCTCGACGCTATGCCATGTTCGTGCGTGGGGTGTCTCGCGAAGCGAAATCCAAACATGGAACCCCCCCGATACACTACTATGCAGCAAGGTCGATCTTTGAGATCCGCCAGTCCCTCAGTACAGAAAGATATATAATATATATACCATAAACATTTAATAATATAAGAGTACTAAGGATTAAACTTCTCCCCAGTCTCAACACAGTGCCATATTCGTGCGTGG
The DNA here is from genome assembly GCA_949130495.1 of Sambucus nigra. Lineage (NCBI taxonomy): Eukaryota > Viridiplantae > Streptophyta > Magnoliopsida > Dipsacales > Adoxaceae > Sambucus > Sambucus nigra. The sequence goes on along the minus strand of CASBWL010000040.1, from coordinate 4,047,648 downwards.
GGTGTCTCGCGAAGCGAAATCCAAACAAGGAACCCCCCCGATACACTACTATGCGGCACGGTCGATCGTCGGGATTCATTAGACCCTCGGCACCCAATTTGTACATATACATACATCTACAATATACTTCCGGATAATATAAATATCTCTCGGACTGAGGATTACTTGATATATAAAGTATTTATAAATACTTATCCTTTTCATTTCAAAAACTTCCATTTCCCTTCTCATATCCAGGAAATGTATTTATAAAAGCCAATTCATTATCATGAATTGCTTTAACAAACCATATACTTTTAGAAAGCCAATTTTATTAACATAAAAAGCTTTTCCTTTATCAATTATCCCATTTCCCTTTTTATACTCAGGAAATGTATTCAAAGACATTTTCATTATCATAAAAATGCTTTGATCATAACATATGCTTCCACATCCCTTCTTCCATCCGGGAAGTGTTACCGAAGCCAAATTTATATATAACCCATTTCCCTTCCTATATACAGGAAATGTAATTAAAGCAAATCCATTATTATGAACTGCTTTAATATAAACGCGTTCTAAGACCGCCCGTCCGGATTTCTCCACTGTGCGCGCCCCTAAATGGCTATCATCTTCCAGGGCCTCCAAGACAACCTGGGATCCTATATCGAAAGACGTCGGGAAGCGACCATGTGCCTGCGGGATAGTCAAGACCACACCCGGAATCTCCTAACCAGCGCAGAAAATAATACAACAAACGCTCACATGGCCTATAGGACTATATCCACCCTGCATCATTAGCCAGGGGGCTTCACCATACGAACGCAACTTCCCTTATGATAGCGATTTAGAGAGGTGTGTAATCCATATTTTATTAATTATGAAAAACATTTCTCTTTCCATTTTGAAAATATTCATTTATATATTTTCAAAATCATTTCCATCATCATATATATATACCTAAAACACACAGTATATACATATCCTATAAATTCTTCCTAGAATATATTTATACGGCCATAGTGGCCTATAGCATCTAGCGATGACCAAATATCCCAAAGATTCCCTCCAGGAATCGTAATCATGCATTCATATTAGCATGATTCTAAATCCAAAGTATTTCCTTACTTCGACCAATAATAATCTCCAAACCCATAGTTTAAATCTCCCTAACTTTAAAAGGAGAAAACCTTAAAATTTTGCCAGGACCGAATCGATTCGGCCTGCCCGAATCGATTCGTTGGCCACCGAATCGATTTGCCCTGTCCGAATCGATTCGAAATGGTATTACTTTTAAACTGTCTCTTACCGAATCGATTTGGCTTGCCCGAATCGATTCGGCTGATCCGAAATTCCCAAATCTGCTTAGGGTTTTATATATAACCCAATACCCAAAATTTAATCAACTCACCATTTAAATTATAACTCGGATTTATTCCAATAAACCCAAAGTTTTAGTATCTCCTCAAATTCTTTAGAGGTCCTAAAAATCCTTTTTGAGAACCCCTAATATTTATCTCCAATAAGATACAACTAATGATTTCAATCTCGGACAGCTTTTCGTAGAAAAATCACTATAAATCCAAAAAAAATCAGAAAAATACGCGGTCGGCGCCCACGCGACCGCGTCGAAGAGAGATACAAATTTCATTTTTTGACCAAGAGCCGAATCGATTCGTATGAGGCCGAATCGATTCGGTTAACACGCAGGGCACTATTCATCATCTTCAAAAATTTTCCAAACATCCATTATTCTCTTTTTTTGTTGTTTCTAAGCTCATCCAACAACTCAATAAACATCTAATCTAGGTTTTACAACCAACACAACAATTAATTTGGGGTATTAACCCATATCTCTTGGATTTGAACCCTAAATCCTTAAAACCTAGTTTTTGGTATTTCTCCCATTTCAATTCCATTTTATACTCCATTAACATGATTTTAATGCTAGAAATCATTAAGAGTTTACATTTCATCAATTTGTAAACTCATATCCAACTTTTACCAATTTTATTTTAAGGGTTCTAACCCTAAAATCATGTTTATACCAAATGTGATATGAGATAATTGCACAAAATGAAATAAAGCAAGTAAACACTTGCCTGGAGGATGAAATCCGACGACCTCGAGCTGAATCCCGCGGAGTTTGGCCGGAGTTCCTCCCTTTTCTCCTCCTTATCTCTCTCTCTTCTCTCTCTTTCTTTCCTTCTCTTCTCTTTTCTTTCCCTTTCTCCCTCTTTAAATAAGAAGAAAAGGGGTTTAATCCCTTTAAACCCCAAAACGACTCGTTTGCCCAATTACGAGCCTATTTAACGCCAAAATTACCCGGAACTTAATTTCGACAATCGGACAATCTTTTCCGACTATCTCGGGCATTCTGAGACTCATGGCGCAGTCGAAATTTCCATCCGAGGTACTTGACCGCAAATCACTATTCTAATCGAAAATAATTAAATGCGGTGTTCTACTCAAAATCTCACCTCTTTTGTCGCTATACTCCACGGCGACATATAAATAAAATATTTCGACCTATATGGTCCCAAAATAATTACAATACCCATAAAAAATCATTCAATCCTTGAAAATCCCAAAAATTACTATTTCGAGAAATTCTCCAAATTCCAAATTATACTTAATTATGGGATTTAATCATCTCCAAAAGGGCGGGTTATTACAGAATATTGGCAAAGCTTCTCTCGAATTTCGACGCTGCGCTGCGTTTCGTGCGTGAGGTGTCTCGCAAAGCGAAATCCAAACAAGGAACCACCTCATTACACTACTCCATGTCAACGTCGATCCTAGAGATCCATTATGCCACACATAAATATCGACAGAACTTCTCTCTATTTTCAACAATGTACTACATTTCGTGCGTGGGGAGTCTCGCAAAGCGAAATCCAAACAAGGAACCGCCCCGTTACACTACTCTTTGACAATGTCGATCATAGAGATCCATAATGCCGTGCATACCATAACTGGCAGAACTTTTCTCCAATTTCAACAATGCACTGCGTTTCATGCGTGGGGTGTCTCGCAAAGCGAAATCCAAACAAGGAACCACCTCGTTACACTACTCCTTGACAATGTCGATCCTAGAGATCCATAATGCCATATATATAATATAATACTACTACTATGACTAACATCTCCAATCATATCCTTGGGATGATGTAACCGAAATATTCCTTAAATACGATACATCAACCCCCATCAATCTAGTACACCATAATCATCCAAGATGTACTCTAATAGAAATACCATATCCTCTCATCTATAGGATATATATAAACATATATATAGGTATTTTATTCCAACCATATATATATATATATACCATCATCATCCATCCAATAGCCAAGTGTACATACTGCATATGATGTACAAGGCCATGCACATAATATACCCGACTATATATATATCGCCGATAAACTGCATCAATGCTATCATCTTTCCAGTGCCCGGCTCACGTAGCAATACTGGGGCCACCATGGTGGGACTAAACGACACCCATCTCGTGGTAAACTCACGCACACGACGTCCCGGGAAGCGGTCATAGCTCCAAACTGGAAATGAGACGAAACATACCCACCACGTCTCATCCAAAAAATAAATATATATATCATATAATAGCACACGGGACGACAATGACCTGGGGAATATCCACACCCTTCTTTTCTAGCCAGGATGCTCACCCTCTACGCACGCAACTTCCCAATGATAGCATGAGCGGGGTATGCTTAACCAAATAAGTATATATCATTCACATGCACAATATATACATCCATATGATCCAATCATATGATCAAATATTAAACCATCATATAAGGTTTAAATATCCATACCACATATGTCCACAACATAAATATATCCATATTTCCATATCTATATAGATATATAAACATATATTCACATATCGATGTATCATTATATATACAGACTAATTCCCGTTCATATGTATAAGATACATAAAATCGGCTATAAATATACATAATCCTCAATATACAAGCCGTCACCACAAACTCATATCATTTACCTTGATATGTGAATACAATCCCTCACTTGAAACATACTCGATCATTTTTCCTATAATGAATAGTCTCCCAAAATCATATGTATATATCTATACATATATATTCAACATTAGGGCTATCACCCAAGAGTTTGCGTAGGAATCCATCTCTACACATTTCATCCATTATTCAAAGTACATAGTTTCCTTTAGTACCATTTAACCATAGGCACACACATGACTTAATAGTCTAAAACCTCAATTTATTCCAACCTCATTTCAAGTATTGGAATCTCAATGGTCATATACCCATAATTACATGTAAACTATCCTAGCTAGAGTTTATGCTACCGCTTATTCTAGTCGATAGTACGATACTAATAGTTCCCAATTCCACCTATGGTTCAATTTATCTTATGAACTCTTACTCCTATTGAGTTAACAATTGTTCCTTAGTCTAAACATTTCTAAGGATATTATATCCCTCACTCTCTAAGAGTTCTCAACCTCACATCATATTTATACCTGTATCTACAATTGGTATCCCCAACCTCAAGGAGGTTTCCCCACAATCTCCATATGCAACCCCAATACGTACATGGATATATTTCTCCCAAATACCCTAAGCAGTCCCCAAAATCTTAATATGTGAGAAACTCCTTCAATGTCTCCAAGAACATATCTCTCACATCATGAGAGAAGGTCCCCAATTCAATAAACCCCACCAAAAAGGGTTTGGAATCACTATGGAGAAAACACCTCAAAATACCCTATTTCCGAATCGATTCGGCCCTATTTCGGCCTAGCGAATCGATTCGGCCTCCAAGGCAAATCGATTCGGGTCTAAAGACCTGGGCTACTGCCACAGGCCGAATCGATTCGGCTTGGGTCCGAATCGATTCGGTCAATGCAGACCTGCCAATTTCCCTACACCGAATCGATTCGCTAATGGGGCGAATCGATTCGAACCTGCAAATTTTGAAGGTTCTTCTTCTTCATCAAAACCCACGAATTCTAAACCCTAAATTTCTCATTCTAACCCCCAAACCTTCATCAAATCATGAGTTTAAGCCCATTAACCAACCCAAAGTTGATCCCAACCATTTCTATGCCATTAAATCTCAATTTAAACATTGATTTCAAGATTAAACCCAAAAGTCTAGGTTTTGATATTTATACCCAAAATCCATTTCTTTAACCCACCAATTATGAAATGAAATACACAAATAGCTATTTAGCAAGATTAAACACTTGCCTCAGATTTGTAGAGGTTGGATCGTCCTTGATGACGCGGTTTGGCCAAAAATCCACAAGATTTTCTTCCTCTCTCTCTTCCTTTCTTCTTCTTTCCCTTTTCTTTCTCTTTCTCTCTTTTCTCAAATGAGAAGGCTTCATCCGTAAGCCTCCAAATCCTTTAAAACAAAATCCCAATTTTAAATGTTAATACACACTTTAAATGACTCGTTTACTCAAATTCGAGTCAAAATAACTTAAAAACATTTCGAAGCCAAAATAAGACCCAATGACAGTCATTTTAACTATCTCGACCCTTCCGGGATCAATGGTACCCTCAAAATCATCATCCGGAATACTTTAAAATGTCCTCTATTTTTGGACTTAAATTCTCAAATTTTAGAATTCTCCAGTTTAATTAAATTTTATTCTCCCAAAATTTAATTTCTCAATCTCAAAAATCTTGGGGTGTTACATCGAAGTAATTTATAAAATTTTCCGGATGCCATTTTAGAGGGTGTAGTTAGTCCCGGAAGGTGCGACACTGTCAAAATAAGTGCCATATTACATTTTTTGTATTTGGGGCACTTTTACCTGGTTTTGACTAATATGCGTATTTACGAGTCATTTTAATGTGGTATAAACCACTTAAGTTGGGAACTTTAGATTAAGCCCCGATTTTAGTCTCCTAAGTTCCCTAATTTCCCTATTGTATGTCTTAAACATAGAGAGAAAATGAGAGAAAGAAAGAAGAAGAGAAAGGGTGGATAGAGAGAGATTGGAGATTATTCTTGCTTGCATCTTCCTCAAATCAGAGATTCCTACACTAAGGCAAGTTATGTACTTGCTACTATATGATTTAAGATGGATAATTAGTATTGATAATTGTGTTATGATTATGGTTTAATCAAAGTTAGGGTTTTTATGGATTTTAACCCTTAGAAATTGATTTGGATGATTAATGCTGTAAATAATGGTAATTTGATGCATTTGTGGTGTATTAGTTACATAAAATGATCTTGGGTTGGTTGGATTTGTGTTGGGAGAGAAATTTGGAGTTTAAAACTCCATAGACAAACTTGGCAATTCTGTCGGGGCGAATCGATTCGGCCTGATCGAATCGATTCTCTATAGGGGTAGTGTCCATGTATGTGTGGACTAGTTCGAATCGATTCGGCAATTATGCAGAAGTCAGGTCTTCCCATCCGAATCGATTCAGCTAGTCCGAATCGATTCGCTTTTTAGTCCGAATCGATTCGTCCAGGACGAATCGATTCGGTAGTGCTGCAATTTTGAGTTATTTTTCTAACTCAATTTCAAATCTTTTTCGTTTGGCTTAGAATTTAGGGACCTTCTTAGATGAAGTAAACTTAGAGTTTTAGAGTCCTAGATAAGTGGTGCAACTACCCTAGGATAGAAATGAATTATATGGGGTTATTTTAGGGGTATGCCAATTGAAGTCAAGGCATTCTTTTCTTTTAGTTGACTATTATGAGACTAGGAGATTGTAGTGTTATGTTTGGGGGACTTTAGAAGATCAATTGAGCTATGTTAGTCTTGATTATTCAAAATAACACAACAAACGAATGTTGGGAGAATAAGATGAAAGCTTATTCATTCATTGATGTATATTAGTTTTGGGTAGTTTTTGATAACTCCCTAATATGTTTGGAGAAAATTGAGAGTTATTTCCTTCTTCGAGGTTGTAATGACGATGTAGAGTACGTTTGGCTCCGGAGATAATTGAGATAATATTAAAAGGCTAATTATTTCAGATAATGAAACGCATACGACAAATGAAGTATGTTAACGAAATGAATATTGTATGATGATGTAAATGATTATGGGTTCATAGAATTGGAACATACATATGAAACATGGAAATGAACATAAAACGAAAATGGTATTGATTTTGGGTAAATGGTAATTTACTTAATCATGAATATGGTAAATAATAAATGATTTTTTTCTGAAACACACCCTCTCTAATGACATCATAAGGGAAGTTCGCGCGTAAGGTGAATCCCCCTGGCTAGCGAATGCAGGGTGGGTATAGTCCTAGGCCATGTGAGAGCTTGTTGTTGTATATTTTTCTGCGATGGGTAGGTAATTCCGGGGTGTGGTTATGACTACCCCGCATGCACATGGCCGTTTCTCGACGTCTTGCATTGTTAGGATCCCAGGTTGTCTTACGATAGGCCTTAGAAGATGATGGTCATTTAGGGGCGCGCACAATGGAGAAACCCGAACGGGCGGTCTTAGAATCGTTTTATAAATATAATTATAACTATTCATTATCTAGTTGGACTTGATGGATTATTAATGCCATAAAGAGCACAAGGTAAATGCCACAAAGAGCATGTTAAAAGTTCCACAAAGAGCACATGGAAATGCCATAAAGAGCATTTGAAAATGACTATATTCCTGATAAGGAATGGATTTTTACAAAATGTGAAATTGAGATAAAAATTCCATAAAGTGCATAAAAATTGTGATTATATATTTCCTGTTAAGGAATAGATATATGAAAAAAATTGGTGAACATGATGAAAGTTCTAAGTGAATGTTAATCATCCTTATCTTTCCTGTTTACCTATGTCGAATTTATGATTAGATAATTTTCATAGTTTATGCATTGTAGTGTGTAGACAAATCCTTATTTCTGTTAGTCCACATTTATTGTGCATAACTGTCAAGCTTCTTATTCATCTAGTGATCATATAAAATCGGGCCCTGACCCGTTCATATTTTTGTTTTGCATGAATCGTGTATCCGCTCAGGTACTCTACCGCAAGGATGCCTGTTCTGATTTTCTTATTCCAGTGCTTTTGAGGAGCCGCAATACTTTGCGGGTATTATGGGTTATATTGTATAGCTGCTTTCATTTTTGCACTCTAGTTAGGACCAGGGCATTTTACTCGGGCGTGCTGCCCAAGCTGTTGTAATTGCTTATTGTAATGTATTATGTAAATTACATTAAATTGTTGTAACAAGTGGTATGTGCTCATTGACTGGCATTATATTCGTACTTCTATATATATACTTATTGCCGTTGGGACATAAGTTCCTTTGGGTTTCCACTTGTTTTTAAATTGGATTGTTTAAATTCTTTCCTTACTTTAAAACAAAAAATTTTGGCAACCCGTTTTTCTAAAATATTGAGTGGTTATCCTGTATACTTGGCATATTATTGTGATGCTGAGAATGACTCCATCTGAGAATCCTGTTATATTGGAGTATTCGGGCTGGCTACCCCATATTTTGGATTGGCGGGGTGTCACAACTTATTATTAGTACAATACTTTACTCATGTTTATTGATAAAACCTAAACACAAATAAAATATTATGCCCATGATCGTGGTTGTCCCAAGAATGATGTAGCTAGTACATAAAATAGAATTGTCATCGCGGAAAGCGTGAATGCCATCATCATTATCGTCTGTCACAACGCCCGTTTGTTGATCTAGGGACCTAGAAAGAAAAAAAAATTGATTTGATGTATGGATTTAGCAATTTGTGCATACATGTGGTTATCTCATTTTATATTGTGTAGCAGGTGAAACTGAACTTACCTCGTTGCATCAGACACTCCCTCAAGCTTCTTTATGATGAGCTGTGAGAACTAACACCAAAACGAGGATATTATCAATTAGAGGTGAGAACGCTATTGTTTATGGATCCCCGGGTTTTAAACTTTTCACAATTTAAAATCAAACTTTGTAATTTCCTTGTAAAACTTAATTTATATGCGGAAGCGTAAACGGTAGGATGATGGTTCAAATTCAAATACACAAGAATTAATTATCACTTAAACCGATTAAGTCCAATTAAATCCAAGTCCTAGAATTTGCCTAAATTTTGATTGTTCATATTTTCAAGTTAGGCCAACCAAATTAGTGCAAGTGACTTGAATAAACCAAATTTACCCAAAATATTATTAAAGTCCCAATTTAAATTAGTGTGATTGTTAAACCGAATTTTATCTTGAATTTATTCTAAGCATGCGTTCTAAGTTTAGTGCAAGATAAAATAAACAATGTCACACTACGCCGCGATGTACGAGGAAAAACCCAAGACGGGAAAAAAACCTCGGACGGCCCTAGCCACAAGTCCACTAGATACGGAATTATAATTACAAGACAAGAGACTTACAACACTCGACTCGAACCCTCTCAAGCCCCGATGCTCCTCCTTGTAGAAACCTCTTACTAGCGGACAACCACGGAGCTCCACCGCGATCTCGGAATCCACCGATAGGACTTTGTATGGTCACCGTCACCCAAGCTTGGAGCCTTTCTCCAAGTGAGTAAAATCGCCGCAAAATGTCTTCTTCTTTGTAATGGGATGTAGAAGCAAACCCGGTGCCAAACTCCAAGTAAAGATATGTATATAGAAACTTGGATAAACAATTGGGTGTAAACTAGAGTGTGTATGATTTTTTTCTTGAAAGAATAACACTCAAAACTTGAACATTTTCCTAAAACTATTTTTGCTCTCAAACTCTCTCTAGGAGATAAACTTGGTTAGAAAAGTTAGATAGAAAAATGTGTTTCCCGTCCTTAATAAGTCTTGAAAAAGTTGGTTAAAAACCAAGTGGAGAAGTGGGGAAAAACTGCCAAAAACTGCTCAAAACTGTTCCCGCCTGGCATCTCGTTCGAACGAACTTGACTCTCGTTCGAACGAGACTTCTAACGAGCGACCAGCCTAGGCTCGTTAGAACCTCGTTAGATACCTCGTTCGAACCAAGTTTTTTTCGAACGACATATCGAACGACTGACCAGTTTAGGGTCATTGGCAGTCTCGTTCGAACGAAAAATCTAGTTCGAACGAGTTTCAGAAAATTTTCTATAATTTGATTTTGGCCCAGAAACTTTTATATATATTAATATAAGGTTCTTTTTAAATTATTTCTGAAATTAAACATGGTTTTTATTAAACCTAACACCCAAATAAACATTGTTCCAAGCTCCTATATAAATATAATTACATTCATACCTTGGGAGCATGGAACCTTAGTTGATGACGTAGAAACGAGGCACGCAAACCAACATTTTGATAAAACTTTAAATTCTTTGCCGCTACGTCTTCAACACACACTTCATAGGCTTGAGAGTATTACAATAAAACACTAACCTATGAATAAATGTTTTTGTCCGGAATTGAGCCAAAGCAATACATGGACTCAATTGGAAATTTGTGTCCTTACAAATCTCCCCCTTTGGCTATTCCGGGACAAAAACCAAAAACAAAAATCCTAAAGGGCCGTCAAGCTCACTAGACTCGAAACATAACCCGCCCACACTTGACTTAACCCAAGGATCAAACACTTTGCCTTTTAAAGATGCCGCTTTAGTAGAATACCTGCACACTTAAGCAAACTCATCAAATGCATAGGGAATATCAAAATATTAAATGCAATTAATTAAATACTCCCCCTAAAACAATTCTCCCCTTTATCAAACAATGACATTTACTTAGAAAGACGTCTCCCCCTGAGATAAATCTCCCCCAAACTAAGATACAATGATAATAGGTTTAGATACCATTTCTCCCCCTATCAACATTCTCCCCCTTTTTGTTCAGGAATAGACAAAGGTTAAAGAATCAAAGCATGTTGAAGCTTAAAGTGTTAAGACATTAAAGCACATGGGCAATAAAAGCATAACTAATCCAAGTTAGATACCAATAAAGAAGTATAAGCATGGATGGACTAGAAATCAAGGTAAAGACAAACAAATATCATATATATATGTACTAAAAATATATCAATAGAGCACTTGCATATATATATAGATATAAACACACACATGCCACAAAATACAATAAGTTTGCACACTCGTATGGCAAAAATGTGTCATATAGAAACGGAAGTGTAGGGGTGTGAACTAGCAACAATTAAATTTAGACCCAAAAACTTAATAAACGTTCACGGAGTTCTCATTTGATTGCAAACTTCATCACATTTAAATATAACCTCATGTGACAATATAGATTGAACTCGATGAACAAACATACGCAATGCATACAAGCCTAGTATATTAATGATTCTACAAACCAATAGAGTCATGACATGAAATACGCAACTAGGATAAATGGACATTGTGCAAACCGTTGACATATCATCCAATCTCCCTCAATTTGCATTTATATTAATGTTGAATGAATATATCAATCAAACATAGGCCTTGGCAATTTATTTTCTTTTTAATGCCATATATTCTGTTTTTAGGCCTTGGACCACGTATTTCTTTTAGGTCCATTTAAAACGGTGGCTTACTATTCGCAAAGGATCACTTAGTCCTTTCGGAGCCCTTCCCCGTGCACATTTGTATTTACATGTTTTCATTTTCACACAAATCTCACATGCAACGGATTTTGACATGCACTAGTCCTCCTAAGTCACAAATATGTAGATGACAAGATTGGTAGGAGAACACTTCACAAAGCTCAAATATACATATGAAGTTAAAATTTCAAAAGAGCTCGTGCATGTGTGAAATAGAGGCATATGAAAATAGAATCCATTTAATCAATACAAAATCCAACTACTCCAAAAAAAATGGTAAAGAACATTTTAAGGATTGATAATCTAAACCAAAAGTTCTAGCCACGTGGGAGCGTTAAAGGAGGGATTCAAACACAAGTATATGCCACATAAAGTGTGTCAAACAAAAATACACACAAAGTAAAATATTTTTGAGTTTTTTAACTTTTTAATCAAAAATAAATATATATATTCTCAAAAGGATAAACAAAAATCATTTGAATCTTTCATTAAACTCAAATTATCAAGAGATAAAGTCCAAATGATAAACAAAAATCTTTTTGTATTTTTCATTTAAAGAAAACAAAATGAAAGAAATATAATACAAAAGATAAACAAAAATCATAATTCTAGCATGGGATAAGCATGGATTAAAGACTAGAAGATGATTAAACAAGCATACATTTAGCATGTGAATATAGCATGAAGTACAAAAGCTAAAGTATGCAAATACTAACACATTCATCCTTTAGATTTAGCATGGGAGGAAGCATGCGAAAGTAAATGAGAATCAAAATCCCTATTTTGTAAGGTAACCAAGTCGGATTTTCTAACCCAAATTAATGAAGCATAACTATCTTGGGGTGTAGGAACATTAGCTACCGTGGTTAGTTTACTATGGGATTTTCTAGGAATTCGTTTAAGATCAAAACAAAATTTCCTACGATGACCTTTTCGACCACAATGAGTACAAGTAAAAATATGTCGAAAAGATTTACCTAAGGAGTGATCATTAAATTCATTCCTAGTAGATTCTCCAAAAATGTTGGTTTTGACTTTAGGGTTAAATTCATTACAAGTATTGAAGCCTAAACCAAAAGTGTCATTTTTAATTTGGACCGTTCCTAACATTTTATCAAGTTTTTGCGAACGACATTCCAAATCAAATTTGACATTACTAGAATCTTTTAATTTATTTTCCAATTCTAAAATGGTAGATTGTAGTGAAAAATTTTGCTCTTCAAAAGCAAGAAGCTCCTTTTTCAAGGATTCAATTAAATTCCTAAGGCTATTTCTTTCGCCTTCTACGTATTCTAGCTTCTCTCGAAGAGTCCTCTCACGTGTCCTAAGGTCTTCTATTAAGGCACTTTCATTAACGACCTTGACACTCTCTCTTAGACTTGCTTCTAACTTCAAATTAGCCTTTTTTAATTTAATAGATTCTTTATATAATTCATGAAAAGCATTTTGAAGTTCACTCTCATCAACCTCTTCTTCATTTTCACTCTCTCTTTCTTCTCCACTCTCACTATCATCAAAAACAAGGGAATCATGAACAATGACCTTGGAAGTGTCATGTGCTATCGTGTCATCAATCGATGAGTTCTCACTATCACTCACATGACTTGCCATAAAAGCCACAAATTTTTTCTTTGTGGGGGAATCGGGCTTTTCTTCCGTATCACTATCACTAAGGGTTGCATTATATGAAATGGGTCGCTTACCCTCCTTCCTTAGTTTAATGGGGCACTCATAAGCCCTATGGCCATAACCTTCACAACCAAAACACTTATTTGACTCGTCCCTATCCAAATTTTCATTACTAGGTTTAGGGATCTTTTCGGCTTTAGAAATCTTCTCGCTTTTATCATGTTTAGAAGATTCAAATTTCTTAAAATCATTTTTAAATTTATCTTTGTTGAATTTAAGAAATTTTCTAAATTTACGAGCAAATAAAGCCATATCTTCCGAGTCACTATCACTCTCGCTCTCTACTAATTGTTTAACCTCTTTTCGGGCTTTTAAAGCAACGCCCTTTTCAATTTTCTTTTCATTTTTAGAGGGAAACATATCCAGTTCATAGGTTTGTAAATCACCTACAAGCTCTTCTAATTTCGTAGAGGCTAAAGTGGGTAAAGAATTTAAAACGGTCACCTTTGGAATAAATCTATCGGGTAGGGACCTTAAAATTTTCTTTACTACACGGTCGTCAGGTATTTTCTCTCCCAAGTTAAAAGATGAATTAACAATGTCAGAAAGTCTAGCATAAAATTTATCAAAAGTTTCTTTTTCATCCATTTTGATAGTTTCAAATTGAGTGGTGAGGTTTTGGAGTTTTGAAGCTTTAACGACACTCGTTCCTTCATGAGTTAATTGTAAAATATCCCAAGCTTCTTTAGCGGTCTCACACGTCATAATGCGTCGGAATTCATCCGGTGTGACAGCGCTAAATAAAGCATTTAAACCACGGGAATTGAAGTTTGCAAGCTTAAACTCATTTTCGGTCCATCTATCGACGGGTTTGGGAACACGTTCATTTTCAATTAGATGAGTTGGTGAGGTCCAACCGTTAACAACAGACATCCAAACACGTTCATCGATAGATTTAAGTGCCGATTTCATTCGCGCTTTCCAATACGCGTAGATTGAACCATCAAAAATAGGAAATTTTGAAAATGGGGAAAATTCCATTTTAGCCAAAAATTAAAGGATCTTAACGAAATAATTTATCGTTTTTGGCTCTGATACCAATTTGAGAACGCTATTGTTTATGGATCCTCGGGTTTTAAACTTTTCACAATTTAAAATCAAACTTTGTAATTTCCTTGTAAAACTTAATTTATATGCGGAAGCGTAAACGGTAGGATGATGGTTCAAATTCAAATACACAAGAATTAATTATCACTTAAACCGATTAAGTCCAATTAAATCCAAGTCCTAGAATTTGCCTAAATTTTGATTGTTCATATTTTCAAGTTAGGCCAACCAAATTAATGCAAGTGACTTGAATAAACCAAATTTACCCAAAATATTATTAAAGTCCCAATTTAAATTAGTGTGATTGTTAAACCGAATTTTATCTTGAATTTATTCTAAGCATGCGTTCTAAGTTTAGTGCAAGATAAAATAAACAATGTCACACTACACCGCGATGTACGAGGAAAAACCCAAGACGGGAAAAAAACCTCGGACGGCCCTAGCCACAAGTCCACTAGATACGGAATTATAATTACAAGACAAGAGACTTACAACACTCGACTCGAACCCTCTCAAGCCCCGATGCTCCTCCTTGTAGAAACCTCTTACTAGCGGACAACCACGGAGCTCCACCGCGATCTCGGAATCCACCGATAGGACTTTGTATGGTCACCGTCACCCAAGCTTGGAGCCTTTCTCCAAGTGAGTAAAATCGCCGCAAAATGTCTTCTTCTTTGTAATGGGATGTAGAAGCAAACCCGGTGCCAAACTCCAAGTAAAGATATGTATATAGAAACTTGGATAAACAATTGGGTGTAAACTAGAGTGTGTATGAATTTTTTCTTGAAAGAATTACACTCAAAACTTGAACATTTTCCTAAAACTATTTTTGCTCTCAAACTCTCTCTAGGAGATAAACTTGGTTGGAAAAGTTAGATAGAAAAATGTGTTTCCCGTCCTTAATAAGTCTTGAAAAAGTTGGTTAAAAACCAAGTGGAGAAGTGGGAAAAAACTGCCAAAAACTGCTCAAAACTGTTCCCGCCTGGCATCTCGTTCGAACGAACTTGACTCTCGTTCGAACGAGACTTCTAACGAGTGACCAGCCTGGGCTCGTTAGAACCTCGTTAGATACCTCGTTCGAACCAAGTTTCGTTCGAACGACTGACCAGTTTAGGGTCGTTGGCAGTCTCGTTCGAACGAAACTTGGTTCGAACGAAAAATCTCGTTCGAACGAACTTTCGAACGAGTTTCAGAAAATTTTCTATAATTTGATTTTGGCCCAGAAACTTTTATATATATTAATATAAGGTCCTTTTTAAATTATTTCTGAAATTAAACATGATTTTTATTAAACCTAACACCCAAATAAACATTGTTCCAAGCTCCTATATAAATATAATTACATTCATACCTTGGGAGCATGGAACCTTAGTTGATGACGTAGAAACGAGGCACGCAAACCGGCATTTTGATGAAGCTTTAAATTCTTTGCCGCTACGTCTTCAACACACACTTCATAGGCTTGAGAGTATTACAATAAAACACTAACCTATGAATAAATGTTTTTGTCCGGAATTGAGCCAAAACAATACATGGACTCAATTGGAAATTTGTGTCCTTACAAGAGGCATCAAAAGTAAAGGGTAATTTGACTTTCTCGCCCCACTAAATAACATAATTAGAATTTGGTACCATTTTACTTATTTTTAGATTTTGGTATCTTTTCTATTGCTAAATGATCAACGTTCCCATAATGAAGGTAACAATCAACAACGAAAAATGTACACAAGTCTCAAGATAAAATCAAAGCGGTACCAAAGTCATATGACTGTGGAAATACGTAACGTATCAAAGTCAAAATTAGTCAAAGTTGTAAGGTAAAGTGTACTCTAAATGAAGGAACTTTCAGTTGATAATAGAAGGTACTGCTTACGGCATTTATTTCTCGAGTTGCGATTTTATCGATGGCCTAGGAAATCAACAAAAGATATGGGAAGCAATTAAAAAAAGGAAACATATAGTAAATAATAATCAAAAGTTTTTATTTTAGTATTCCTCTTTGATAAATTTTTCTACGTGGACTATGCCCGTGCCATTTGGCACGAGTGTATTTGTTTGTAGAGTACTGTGTCACGGTGCGCTCGCGATAAGTGTCTATTGCATTTTCACGTGTCATGCTTTTAGTACGTTATTTTGTATAATTCAAATTTTAAAAGTCGGTGGTGTATTTTAATTCAAATATAAACTTTTATATCATATCAAATTCTATTTTTTTATTGTAATGATTTATTTAATATTAATGTAGGCTTGTAATGAAGATATATAATAGGGAAGTTATTGGTTATCTAAGCACAATAAGAGCCTAGATTTTTGCACATTACCCACTAAAACTTAAGGGATTCAGATTATTTTCATTTTTCAAATTTTGAATATTTTAAATCCCCCCCCACCACTTTGTTCCCCCCTCATTTTTCTCGGCCACGTCGTTTTAGTTTACCACAAATAATTATTTTGTTGAAATAAATATTTGGTTTCAACTTATTGTACGCTACTTCTTGTTTAATTTTTGTTTGCCCGGTTTCTTTCCTTTTGTATTTTCGTGAAATTTGTTTCCTGTTTCATCTTATGAGCATTGTTTTTATGTATTGCAGATTTCACACTCCAGATAGTGCACTAGAACTTATAAAAGAACCTAAACTAATCATTGTTTTCTAGGTAATGGGTTGGAATATGTAATAACCCGCCCTTTTGGAGATGATTAGATTCCATAATTAAGAATATTTTGGAATTTGGAGAATGTCTCGAAATAGTAATTTTTGGGATTTTCGAGGGTTTAATGATTTTCGATGGATGTTTTAAATTATTTTGGGACCATATAGGTCGAAATATTTTATGTATATGTCGCCGTGGGGTATAGCGACAAAGAGAGGTAAGATTGTGAGTAGAACACCGGATTTAATTATTTTGGGTTAGAATAGTGATTTGCGGTCAAGTACCTCGGATGGAAATTTCGACTGCACCACGAGTCTCAGAATGTCCGAGATAGTCGGAAAAGAGTGTCCGATTGTTGAAATTGAGTTCCGGGTAATTTTGGAGTTAAATAGGCTCGTAATTGGGTAAACGAGTCGTTTTTGGGTTTTTAGGGGTAAAACCCTTTTTCTCTCTATATATAGAGGAAGAGAGAAGAGAAAGAAGAAAGAAGAGAGGGAAGAGAGAGAGAGGGAAGAAAAGAAGAAAAAGGGGGAGATTCCAGCCGACCTCCGTGGGATTCGGCTCGAGGACGTTGGATTTTATTCACGAGGCAAGTGTTTACTTGCTTTATTTATTTTGAGCATAAATATCTCATATCATTGTTGGTATAACAAACCCTAATGATTTTGGGTTCGGTATTCGTGGATAAAACGGGTTTTCGGGAGATAAAACGAATAAACCCCTAAAATTGGTAAATTGGAGAAATTTAGTAATTAACCAAAAATATTGGGTGATTCCGGGTTCTAGGATGTTTAGGACCCGTATTATAGGTGTATTTGTTGATGGTAGAAGTTGTAGGCCGTTGGGTGAAGAGATGGAAGCTTGGGGGAAGCTTCCATGGCCGAACAGCTTCTCGGAGAAGAAGCTGCCCGACTTGATCGATCGATCGAGCCTGGGGGATCGATCGACCCCTGCTGAAAAGGGACAATTTTTCTTAGGGTGATTTGGATGGGATAGATTCCATTTCATCTTGATTTGAGGTTAATTAGGTGATAACCTAAGGGACCTTTTAGGACTATATGGTCCATAAATTAAGGCAATTTAGGAGGGTAAAGTAATGGTTTTAGGTATATAACCCTTAATCTATATTTTCGAGGAAAATAGAATAATTGTAGAAATTGATGGATTAGGGTTCCTAAATTATCCTAAATTATATTGGGGACTTCTAAATGATTATTTGGACTAGGTGTAGTCTTGGGGTTCAAGGAAATGAAATCCTTAACCCACTGAAGTTAAGGTTGATCGGGTGAGATAAATCCCGAGGATATTTCTAGTAGGCATATGGGCCTGTATAATTATGCTTATAGAAAGCATAATTATATATCGAGTACTGTTAAGTGTATCCTAGAAGATAATTAGGATAATTTGGGAATATAGATATTTGTTGATTTCACTTAGAGTGAAGGGTATCATTGGAGATATCCAATAAATCCTTAGATAGGATTAAGTTATATAGTGATTATCAAAGTAAGAAATACTTTGGATTTAGAATCATGCTAATATGAATGCATGATTATGATTCCTGGAGGGAATCTTTGGGATTATGGTCATCGTTAGATGATATAGGCCATTATGGCCATTTATATATATTCTAGGAAGAATATATAGGATATGTATATACTGTGTGATTTAGGTATATATATATGTTATGATGGAAATGATTTTGAAAATATAAAAATGAATATTTTCAAAATGGAAAGAGAAATGTTTTTCATAATTAATAAAATATGGATTACACACCTCACTAAATCGCTATCATAATGGAAGTTGCGTTCGTATGGTGAAGCCCCCTGGCAAATTAACGCAGGGTGGATATAGTCCGATAGGCCATGTGAGCGTTTGTTGATATATTTTTCTGCGCTGGTTAGGAGATTCCGGGTGTGGTCTTGACTATCCCGCAGGCACATGGCCGCTTCCCGACGTCTTGCGATGTAGGATCCCAGGTTGTCTTAGAGGACCTGGAAGATGATAGCCATTTAGGGGCGCGCACAGTGGAGAAATCCGGACGGGAGGTCTTAGAACGCGTTATATATTAAAGAAATTCATGATAATGGATTGGCTTTAATTACATTTCCTGCATATAGGAAGGGAAATGGGATAAAGGTTTTGGCTTCGGTAACACTTCCCGGATGGAAGAAGGGATGTGGAAGCATATGTTATGATCAAAGCATTTTTATGATAATGAAAATGGCTTTGAATACATTTCCTGAATATAAAAAGAGATATGGGATATTTTGAAAAGGTAAAGCATTTTTATGATAATAAAACTGGCTTTAAAAAGAGATATGAGTTGTTAAAGCAATTCATGATAATGAATTGGCTTTTATATTTACATTTCCTGAGTATAAAAAGGGAAATGGAAAGTTTTGAGAAAAATGATAAGTATTGATAAATACTTTGTATATGGATTCTCATTCCGGGAGATAGATCCGGATGGTTATGGTAAAATATAAATATGTATATATGGATAAATCGAGTACAGAGGGTCTAATGGATCTCGATGATCGACCTTGCCGCATAGTAGTGTATCGGAGGGGTTCCTTGTTTGGATTTCTCTTTGCGAGACACCCCATGCACGAATATGGCATTGTGTTGAGACTGGGGAGAAGTTTAATCCTTATGTGCTCTAATATTATAAATGTTTATGGTATATATATATTTATATATATATATCTTTCTGTACTGAGGGACTGGCGGATCTCGACGATCGACCTTGCCGCATAGTAGTGTATCGGGGGGGTTCCTTGTTTGGATTTCGCTTTGCGAGACACCCCACGCACGAGCATGGCATATCATCGAGATTAGAGTGAAGTTTAGCCCTTAGTACATCTGTTGGACTATCTAGGGTAGATAGTGGTTGGGTGATAGACTAGTTTAGCAGGGCAGCTTGACTAGGATGTTTAGAGGGATGCGCTAGGAGTGCACTGTTAGAGGAGAGGTGAGGGGTATCTCATGGGAGTGCGATACCAATTTAAATATGAGATAAAACTATTTTTCTAAAAATAAAGCATTTATGCACTTGCAAAATATTTTCAAACATTCGGGCTCTGACCCGTTTATCTACTCTCCTTTCTTTCCATATATTATGTATATATATAGGTGTCCAGACATAGGGACGCCTGGATGGAAACTTCCTTTGAGTCAGACGTCTGCTGCAGCAGTTGTGGATGCTTGCAGGTTCTCGGTAGACGCTTCTTCTTTGTACTCTAGATAGGAGGTATTGTACAAACCTTCGGGCCAATGGTCCAACTGTTTTTATTCTTCGCACGTTATTCGATATGGTTTTATATTTGAACCGAGTGTTCGGTTATTTTAATTTATTTCATTTTCATTTCAGCTCATTTACGCATTTAATTGTGGATGTTTTATTTTGATCGCTAAAAAAAGTAGTTAGATAAAAGTTTTTTAACGCTCACCTAATAGGATATTAGTAATTAAATGGATTTTCGACAGTGATGCTAAGAATGATCCATATGAGACTCCTGTTTTAATTTAATATTGGAGTGATCGCCCGGTATCTCATTAGGGGTGGTGTTACAGATGGTATCAGAGCATCAGGTTCTAGTGTCCTTAGGAATCTGTGCGGACGTACTACGCTTTCAGCGTTGCTCTCATTTGTTATAGAGCCTCAGGACTAGGATTGTTGATTTCTATTGTGAGATTTCGTTCTCCTGCCATATTATGAGATTATAGAAATCTTTTGCACGCTCGTTGAGAATCGTGTGCGGAGCTCGGAGGGCAGTAGGAGTGGAGCTTAGCTGGGGAAGCTGGTAGAAGTTGGGGACGAGGACCTTAGTAGAGAAACTCTCCTTAAGGCAACTATTAAGGATTTTTGCTACGACTACTAAAGTATGGTAGTTATGGTCAACCAAGTACTACTATGGTAGAAAGTGGTACTTAAGATTGAATTACCCCGTGGAGATAAGGGTTCGAAAGGGATCTTACGGATAGTTCTAACCGTGAGTCCCCATGAATCAGCAGGATGAGAAGAATGCTATTTTGGGAATTTTTCGCCTAAGGATCGGCCAGAGGCCGACGGTGAATAAAGATTATTATGGCGAAGTGAACCTTGTACCTAAGTGAGTTAGGTGCAATGAATATTGAGTCCTTTCCAAGAAGGATGGGCTCACTAAAGAATGGGTATGTTCGAGGACCCCGTGGTTGGACATCCACTCGGGGAAATTGTTATAATGAAGTTGTTGTTATGAGTTTTACCTCAATCGAGGAGGTATATTTGGAGTGACTAGATAAAGTCACAGTATTGGTTAGCCCTAGACTCGTGTGTGTAATTTGAGTTATGGCGGTCACGATAACATAATGTCATGTATGCCTATGTGTTGTCCGTAGTAGCGGAGTTTTGTTTTTCCTTCACTCGTCATAAAGGCGGGTGTTGATATATTGTGTATATATATATATATATCTGGTTTGGGATACTCGTTTTATATGTCTATACGAGTACGGTGTTATGATGAGTATAATACATTATGGTGTATTTTCGGAGCGATAGCAGGCTAAATGACAAGTCTATCGTGTCAATGGTTCCTGGAGGGAACGGGTTGTAGTTGCGGTGTCTCACCTAGATATAGGTTGAGTTCACCTTATTTGTTATGGGTTAGTGGATCTTCAATGAGAAGAGGTTTCCTTATCATGATTTGGGTTTATGGCGACCTTATATATATGATTTAAGGCCGCAGGATTTTCATTGAGCTGACCATAAAGCTCATTATTGTTTGCACCAGGACTTAAAAATAAGTGCGAGCGCAGGGTGGTATGACTCTTAGTTAGAGATAGGAGTTCAGACTACCTTTTTGTTGGATTAGGGGATAGGGATATCCCGGTTGCAGGTTGAAATGATGTAACTCCATAACCAACGAAGTCAAGGGTTAATGTGTGGAGGGGTTCCTTGTTTGGATTTCGCTTTGCGAGACACTCCACACATGACTCTTAACGGCGTCGGGAGTGGGGAGCTGTTATAGGATGCAAGGATGTGGGTTAGTCTTATAGTGTGGATGAACCACTATAGACTACGAGCCCTATGTTAAGGGTACGCTTACGAAATATTGTGCTATGGAAAAGCACTAAAGTGGTCCCCTCGCCACAAGTGGGTGGGTGAGGTTGGGCTTCGAAAGATTTGTTTGAGGATAATAACCAGCCTTAATGAAAAGGCAAATTTTGAGAATGTATGTTTTGGGTATTATGTTCTTGACACTTTCTACAGAAAGTGGGCACTTCGATTGATTAGGTTTCCTTCTGTATGGGCAGAAGGATAAGATAGGAGGAATGCGTTCATAGGCTAGCCTAGTAGGATTTAGGACGTCCCGCTTATGTGCCTTGGGTCGCTATATCTCGATGACTGACTACGCGAGGGAGTAGTGTAACGGGAGGGTTCCTTATTTGGATTTCGCCTTGGCGAGACGTCCCACGCATGAAACCAAGCAATGGTCGGGAGTTGAGAGAGGCCTTGGGCACTAGGGACATACTTAGGATTATATTCGTTCCGTGTAGGTAGGATATCGCATAGACTTTAGTATTATCTAGGACATAAGTTCGTTAATGTTAGTGGTACCGAGATTAGGAAGAATTGATTTCGCGGGTTGGGAGGACCCATAGGTGAGTATTACACCGAGGAAAGGAGACCCTTATTGGGAGAGAGTGTTACGTGTCAGACGTTCGCTATGGATGTGCAGATGTGCACAAGTTGGAAAGGTGTATGGGCACCTTGGTAAGATGGTTTTATATACCGCGTAGTATATAAGGTTGAAATTCATGCCAAGAGGCATCATGGTGGATGGGTATTAAGTGACATATTAGAGTCACTTTATGATTGAGGTAGCCGCATAGTGTATGGTTAGGAACCATTAGGTTAGTATCTTTCTCTTAAGGTTTTAGGATTTGTAGAAATCCTAGTTAGTGGGTGTAACTTGTATCTGAATTTCGAGGACGAAATTCTGTTGTAAGGGGGGGAGTATGTAATAACCCGCCCTTTTGGAGATGATTAGATTCCATAATTAAGTATATTTTGGAATTTGGAGAATGTCTCGAAATAGTAATTTTTGGGATTTTCGAGGGTTTAATGATTTTCGATGGATGTTATAAATTATTTTGGGACCATATAGGTCTAAATATTTTATTTATATGTCGCCGTGGGGTATAGCGACAAAGAGAGGTAAGATTGTGAGTAGAACACCGCATTTAATTATTTTGGGTTAGAATAGTGATTTGCGGTCAAGTACCTCGGATGGAAATTTCGACTGCACCACGAGTCTCGGAATGTCCGAGATAGTCGGAAAAGAGTGTCCGATTGTCGAAATTGAGTTCCGAGTAATTTTGGAGTTAAATAGGCTCGTAATTGGGTAAACGAGTCGTTTTTGGGTTTTTAGGGGTAAAACCCTTTTTCTCTCTATATATAGAGGAAGAGAGAAGATAAAGAATAAAGAAGAGAGGGAAGAGAGAGAGAGAGGGAAGAAAAGAAGAAAAAGGGGGAGATTCCGGCCGGCCTCCGCGGGATTCGGCTCGAGGACGTCGGATTTTATCCACGAGGCAAGTGTTTACTTGCTTTATTTATTTTGAGCATAAATATCTCATATCATTGTTGGTATAACAAACCCTAATGATTTTGGGTTGGGTATTCATGGATAAAACGGGTTTTCGGGAGATAAAACGAATAAACCCCTAAAATTGGTAAATTGGAGAAATTTAGTAATTAACCAAAAATATTGGGTGATTCTGGGTTCTAGGATGTTTAGGACCCGTATTATAGGTGTATTTGTTGTTGGTAGAAGTTGTAGGCCGTTGGGTGAACATATGGAAGCTTGGGGGAAGCTTCCATGGACGAACAGCTTCTCGGAGAAGAAGCTGCCCGACTTGATCGATCGATCGAGCCTGGGGGATCGATCGATCGAAGCCTTCGATCGATCGACGGCCATGGGATGATCGATCGACCCCTGATGAAAAGGGACAATTTTTCTTAGGGTGATTTGGATGGGATATATTCCATTTCATCTTGCTTTGAGGTTAATTAGGTGATAACCTAAGGGACCTTTTAGGACTATATGGTCCATAAATTAAGGCAATTTAGGAGGGTAAAGTAAGGGTTTTAGGTATATAACCCTTAATCTATATTTTCGAGGAAAATAGAATAATTGTAGAAATTGATGGATTAGGGTTCCTAAATTATATTGGGGACTTCTAAATGATTATTTGGACTAGGTGTAGTCTTGGGGTTCAAGGAAATGAAATCCTTAACCCACTGAAGTTAAGGTTGATCGGGTGAGATAAATCCCGAGGATATTTCTAGTAGGCATATGGGCCTGTATAATTATTCTTATAGAATGCATAATTATATATCGAGTACTGTTAAGTGTATCCTAGAAGATAATTAGGATAATTTGGGAATATATATATTTGTTGATTTCACTTAGAGTGAAGGGTATCATTGGAGATATCCAATAAATCCTTAGATAGGATTAAGTTATATAGTGATTATCAAAGTAAGAAATACTTTGGATTTAGAATCATGCTAATATGAATGCATGATTATGATTCCTGGAGGGAATATTTGGGATTATGGTCATCGTTAGATGATATAGGCCATTATGGCCGTTTATATATATTCTAGGAAGAATATATAGGATATGTATATACGGTGTGATTTAGGTATATATATATGTTATGATGGAAATGATTTTGAAAATATAAAAATGAATATTTTCAAAATGGAAAGAGAATTTTTTTTCATAATTAATAAAATATGGATTACACACCTCTCTAAATCACTATCATAAGGGAAGTTGCATTCGTATGGTGAAGCCCCCTGGCAAATTAACGCAGGGTGGATATAGTCCGATAGGCCATGTGAGCGTTTGTTGATATATTTTTCTCCGCTGGTTAGGAGATTCCGGGTGTGGTCTTGACTATCCCGCAGGCACATGGCCGCTTCCCGACGTCTTGCGATGTAGGATCCCAGGTTGTCTTGGAGGACCTGGAAGATGATAGCCATTTAGGGGCGCACACAGTGGAGAAATCCGGACGGGCGGTCTTAGAACGCGTTATATATTAAAGCAATTCATGATAATGGATTGGCTTTAATTACATTTCATGGATATAGGAAGGGAAATGGGATAAAGGTTTTGGCTTCGGTAACACTTCCCGGATGGAAGAAGGGATGTGGAAGCATATGTTATGATCAAAGCATTTTTATGATAATGAAAATGGCTTTGAATACATTTCCTGAATATAAAAAGGGAAATGGGATATTTTGAAAAGGTAAAGCATTTTTATGATAATAAAACTGGCTTTAAAAAGAGATATGATTTGTTAAAGCAATTCATGATAATGAATTGGCTTTTATATTTACATTTCCTGAGTATAAAAAGGGAAATGGAAAGTTTTGAGAAAAATGATAAGTATTGATAAATACTTTGTATATGGATTCTCATTCCGGGAGATAGATCCGGATTGTTATGGTAAAATATGTATATGTATATCTGATAAATCGAGTACAGAGGGTCTAATGGATGTCGATGATCGACCTTACCGCATAGTAGTGTATCGGGGGGGTTCCTTGTTTGGATTTCGCTTTGCGAGACACCCCACGCACGAATATGGCATTGTGTTGAGACTGGGGAGAAGTTTAATCCTCATGTGCCCTAATATTATAAATGTTTATGGTATATATATATATTTATATATATATCTTTCTGTACTGAGGGACTGGCGGATCTCGACGATCGACCTTGCCGCATAGTAGTGTATCGGGGGGGTTCCTTGTTTGGATTTCGCTTTGCGAGACACCCCACGCACGAACATGGCATAGCGTCGAGATTAGAGTGAAGTTTAGCCCTTAGTACATCTGTTGGACTATCTAGGGTAGATAGTGGTTGGGTGATAGACTAGTTTAGCAGGGTAGCTTGACTAGGATGTTTAGAGGGATGCGCTAGGAGTGCACTGTTAGAGGAGAGGTGAGGGGTATCTCATGGGAGTGCGATACCAATTTAAATATGAGATAAAACTATTTTTCTAAAAATAAAGCATTTATGCACTTGCAAAATATTTTCAAACATTCGGGCTCTGACGCGTTTATCTACTCTCCTTTCTTTCTATATATTATGTATATATATAGGTGTCCAGACACAGGGACGCCTGGATGGAAACTTCCTTTGAGTCAGACGTCTGCTGCAGCAGTTGTGGATGCTTGCAGATTCTCGGTAGATGCTACTTCTTTGTACTCTAGATAGGAGGTATTGTACAAACCTTCGGGCCAATGGTCCAACTATTTTTATTCTTCGCACGTTATTCGATATGGTTGTATATTTGAACCGAGTGTTCGGTTATTTTAATTTATTTCATTTTCATTTCAGCTCATTTACGCATTTAATTGTGGATGTTTTATTTTGATCGCTAAAAAGAGTAGTTAGATAAAAGTTTTTTAACGCTCACCTAATAGGATATTAGTAATTAAATGGATTGTTGACAGTGATTCTAAGAATGATCCATATGAGACTCCTGTTTTAATTTAATATTGGAGTGATCGCCCGGTATCTTATTAGGCGGGGTGTTACAGAATATTGGTTATGAACAGCGTAACAAATTTTTTAATTGTTTTTTTGTGGATCTTAATGAATGATTTATTTTTGTTAGGAAAAGAATGGGAACTAGGGGGTGTTGTTTTCCCTTCTCTAGCAGCCTTTGCTTATTTCCATTGGTGAGTTTTAGTTCTTGCCATTAGTCATTTTCAATATGTAAATTAATTGTGAACAAATCCATGCAGTTTAATGATGTGGATGATTGTTAATAAACACAATGCTACGCAAAAATACATAATGTGAAGTTATGATATTTCTTGGGGTTAGTATTGTGGGAATATCCTTCGGACTATAATCACATATGTAGACGTCTAGATCTCGTTTATTAGTTGTGCTAGATGCCTTTAATATTATAATGTTAGTATCGATATCAAACTTCATATTTCGAACATGGGTCGGAACGCATATAGTACTACACTTAGATGAGGGTGAGGTACTTACTGCATGGGAGTGTGAAGAAGAGTGTGCAATGCGAATTAACTGTATAATTAAATGTTGGTTTTGCAAGTTATTCTTGCAACTTTAGGAGTTGACCCAAATTATAAAATGTTTTTCCTCCCAGGTCTGCAAAATTAGAGGGTTTTATTAGTGTTTAACATCCATTAGCTACAAATTTATTTGATGTTATTAATGAATATTTGGCTGACTCTACATCATCAAAATCACTGGATTTTTTGTCCTATTGTTGGGCACATGGAATTATTGAACTTGTACAAAAATTTGAAGGGGGTGCTAAAGAGATTCGTCTCGACTACCAATATGCATACCAAACCGGTACAAGACATTCAAGCTACTCGAGTTATGCATTTATTCATTATATTATAAGCCCATTTGAGCCCTCCTTGTGAGACAAATGGGTCAATCTTGAACATATTTTAGGCTCGTTTATGTAACTAAACTAACCTTAACAAACCTTAAACTCATCTCGACCCGACTTATTTACACCCCCATATTGAGGAGTCTAACAAACCATGTGAAATGAAAGGCTTTTTTTTATACTCATATAAGATATGTTTGTCAAACGCGATCTTTTTTATGTTTTTGTTTACTTTAATACAATAATTCAAACTTTAATATATTTTTAAATAAAACTTAGACTTTGCCCAAAATTATTTTTAAAATCCTATCAATTTTAGTTGACATCTTGTATTTTGAAATTAAATAATTTAAATCCAAAATGTCCAAAACACTTGAAAGCTTAAAGGAAAAAGACAAAAAAATTATCCCACCACTCATTAAAAACGTTTCATCTTGAAATCTTATAATACACCTTATTTTTTAAAGAAATAAACGAATAAATTAATTCCCCCGTAGCTTGATTTTCTAAATAGTAAAAACAAATAAACAATAAAGGTTTATATAAATAAACCTCATTTGAATAAAATTAATTCATGTAACAAATTTGAATTTAAGTAACAAAGTATTTAGGTTTAAATAAATAATTAAAAATGCAAGATGAGGTAATTAAACAATACGTGACTCTTTTATCAACTTAATTTTAAGCGCATATCAAAATACACATGCAATAACACGAGAAATAACATTCCAATGAAATATAAAAATAGCAGGGGCATTAGCACAAATTTCTGAGTGGGGGCATTGCCCCTACTGATCTCTCTCTCTCTCTCTCTCTCTCTCTCTATATATATATATATATATATATATATATATATATATATATATATATATATGTGTGTGTGTGTGTGTGTGTGTGTGTGGTATTTTAAAAAAATTAGGCTTTGGTGAAATTTTTATAAATAACTAGAAGCTTAAATGAGTCTTTGAAAGGTCCATGGTGCATTTATAATTATAAGTGAAAAACCACATTGAGAATTATAAGGATTAAAATTATATAAACATTTAATATAAATGTGTTTACATATTAATTTTTTATATAAACAATTGTCAATTTCATTAGAATTGTAAAGGGTAAAAAATATTAATATTTTTTTACCCATATGGATTCCCACAGGAATCCGATCCCCATTTACATTTAACACTTACGTTCATTTAGTCTCGCCCCTCTCCATTTACAATTCTAAACACCACATATTGATTTAGATAAAATTCAAATGAATACATTCGCATTCTATTGATTCCAAATTGTATAATTTATATAAATAAACAATTTATGTAATGCAACCTATTTATCAAAAAGCCACAACCAAATTTTCTGATGGTTATTTTGTCTCCAAAGCCAAACATTCCGTCAATGCCAAGTAAATTAATAGGCCTCGAGTAGGAGAAACTCCTAGTAGATTTTGTCAAACGCAATACCAAGGCAACATTAAGTTCAGTATATTATAAACTTCATATCCGAACACATGACTTAATTTAGAGATACTAAGAAAGTACCTATTCAAATTCTAGCCATTATTTATCTTACTAAAAACTAAATGCAACTCTCAAACCTTTCTTGCATAAAGACACTTGAACTGAAATATTAACGCCCACTCATGGAACTTAAATTGCCAGTGGCTCTGGGGACTAGGAACAAAAATATGTCTGTGAAATAATCAAAAACTCGGCCACCATAATAGAAAATAGAATTATCATCGCATAAAGCGCGAATGCCATCATCAGTATCGTCTGTCACAACGCCCATTTATTGATCTGGGGACCGAAAATGAAAAAAAATTGATTTGATGTATTGATTTAGCAGTCTATGCATACATGTGGTTATCTCATTTTATATTGTGTAGCAGGTTCAACTGAACTTACCTCATTGCATCAGAAACTCCCTCAAGCTTCTCTCTGATGAGCTGTGAGAACCAACACCAAAACGGGGATATTATCAATTAGAACCATCAAAAGTAAAGGGTAATTTGACTTTGTCACCCCACTAAATAACATAATTAGAATTTGGTACCATTTTACTTATTTTTGTATTTTGGTATCTTTTCTGTTGCTAAATGATCAATGTTCCCATAATCAAGGTAACAGTCAATAACGAAAAATGTACACAAGTATAAAAACAAAATCAAAGTGGTACCAAAGTCATATAACTATGTCAAACATAACGTATCAAAATCAAAATTACTCAAAGTTGTAAGGTAAATTGTACTCTAAAAGAAGGAACTTTAAGTTGATAATAGAAGTTATAGCTTATGGCATTTATTTCTGGAGTTGTGATTTTATCGATGACCCAGGAAATCAACACAAGAGATGAGAAGAAATTAAAAAAGGAAACATATAGTAAATAATAATCAAAAGTTCTTATTTTTATATACCCCTTTGAGAGATTTTGCTACTAGGGTTTACCCGTGCCATTTGGCACGAGTGTATTTATTTGTAGAGTACTGTGTCGTGGTGCGCTCACGATAAGTGTATTGCATTTTCACGTGTCATGCTTTTAGTACGCTATTTTTTATAATTCAATTTTTAAAAGGCGGCGGTGTATTTTAATTCAAATACAAACTTTTATATCATATCAAAGTCTATTTTTTTTATTGTAATGATTTATTTAGTATTAATGTAGGCTTGTAATGAAGATATATAATAGGGAAGTTCTTGGTTGTCTAAGAACAATAAGGGCCTAGATTTTGCCACATCGCCCACTAAGAATTAAGGGGTTAAGATTATTTTCATTTTTAAAATTTTGATTCTTTTAAATTGCCCCACCCCCACTTTGTTCCCACCTCATTTTTCACGGCCACCTCGTTTTAGGTTACCACAAAGAAATTATTTTGTTGAAATAAATATTTGGGTTTCAAATTATTGTACGCTACTTCCAGTTTAATTTTTATATGCCTCGTTTATTTCCTTTTGTATTTCCGCGAAATTTGTTTCCTGTTTCAGCTTATGAGCATTGTGAACTAAGTTTCATGTGTTGCAGATTTCGCACTCCAGATAGTGCACTAGAACTTGAAAAAGAACCTAAACTAATCATGGTTTTCTAGGTAATAGGTAGGAATAGCTGTTATGAATAACATAACGAAGTTTTTACTTGTTTTTGCGTGGCTCTTAATGAATGATTTATTTTTGTTAGGAAAAGAATGGGAACCAGGGGGATGTTGTTTGCCCATCTCTAACAGCCTTTGCTTCTTTCCATTGGTGAGTTTTAGTTGTTTCCATTAGTCGTTCTCAATTATTTAGTACTCCTACAGCCTTGGTTACCTTCGGAAAAGAATGGAAACAAGTATATGGTTTAATTGTGCTTAGAATGAAAATATTCACCTATAAAAAAAATGCATTGAATTTCTAGAGCATAGATGTAGACAGAGTAAGACATTCTAAAGGAATATATGAGAAACTCCACTCGTGAGTTTTTGTAATAATTGAAGGCAGAATATTCGAAGAATGTAGGAGAGAGAAAGCGTGTTTATATTAAATTGGTTCATTAACAATTAGCATGAACTATATTATAGATAGACATTTTGTCATTGTAGATAGACATTTGTTGTTGTTCACTTAATTTTTTGTACTTTTTTGTCAGATTACTGTTCATTATGATGACGATTCAGTTAACACCAACGATTTTGTTATTAAAATCTAACAAGCAGATTGGATGGCGCAATTGGAATAGTCTATTTTAATGGATGTTCCATCTATTTTTAACTCAGAAGGGGGAAATAAAAAGAGGATTTGTACTGTCATTAAACTAGTATGCATTCTGTATTTTGTTACTAGGTTCCTGAACTAATATTCTATAAAAATAACTGATCTAGAGGTATTTGTAGATTTTCAGAAACATGGAAATGGAGGGGTAAATATTTAAAGTGATTTGTTATCTTCCATCTACCTTTTTCCTATATTTCTGTTTAGCATATGGTATGTTTTTCTTTGAGCCTGAGATTTGTAATATATTATTTGTTTGGTCCATACACACTTAAAAAGGTTTAAATATGCCCAACCAACACGATGATTTTTGACCTTTCATCATGAGTGTACTTAATAGACTAATAAAGCATACTTTTAACAAAAAAATGTTGGTACCTAGTGCTGATCATGAGTGTAATTAATGGTACCTAATCTTGATCACAAATTATAATAGATTATTACTGCAAAACCAAGTTGCATATGCTGAAGGTAAATGTTTTATTCCCATTTTCGTTCTTTCAATTATCATTTAATATTGATAACTTTTAAAATTATGGATTACTTGTTTGATGCTTTAAGATGGTGATTTGTCCTCATGTTGAAACATAAGCAAACGAATATCAATAAATTTATAGTAAACTTTTACAAAATATATCATGGTTGGGTTTGTACACTTTGTAGACCAATTCGTCTTTTTACAAAATGATTCATTTTCAATTTCAATTCTTAGCATGTGAACTTGGCAATGTGCATTAAAAAGTGTTAAATTTACTTTTGAGAAAAATTCATCCCTACCATGGGTGCGGGCATATACTAGATATGATGACTTGAGAAAGACAGAGAATTTAGATCGATTTTGGTTTCCTACTCAAACTCCTTTTGATTCTTAAGATATGATGACTTGCTTTCCAAGTCAAAGTATTGGTATTCAATTCAACTACGGACTTGGCTATGTATTGTCTATGTACTGGTTTGGGTTTTGCTTCTGAAAAAAGCGAGCATGACCATGGGTTGGGAATAGTGTGGGAAATTTGTAATGAGAGTTGGAAACTAGTTTTGAGTATCCTCTATTGAAAATTTGGGTATAATATTTCGAGAGTTAATATTATGAGTCTTCCATAAGTACTGTGAGTGTTATTTGGTGAGAGACGAGATTATTTGTGAGGAGAAGATAAAAAAGTTCTTCCAAATTCGTAATTTTTCAATATTTAGTGACATTGATTGTCATTGTCGAATTTTATTTATGTTCATTCTTTTCTATTTTCTTCGTTTGGATTGCCATTGTTAGTGTAATTGGTTTCTTGGTCACTTGGTCACCGAACCCAAGTCAATGCACTTCCACACAATAAATTGGCATCATAACTAGATTGCAAACTTAAGGTCATTTTGATATGACCTCCAAGATAAAGTGTGATGTTGGGAAGTCTGGCGGTAAGAATAATTATGGAATATGGCTAGTAGAGGTGATGAATATCCTTGTCCGAGAGTTAGAACCAAGCATTAAAAGGAAAGTCTGACACAATATGTAGGCTTGTTCCATGTCAAGTGGTCACCATGACATTGAGATAGTTATGTCATGAGATTGGGAAAATCATTCCCGGTTGTTCAAAACGTAAGGAAAGTAATGGGAAAAGACAAGGAAAAGGTTCAAGAGAAGTCACTGCTGAAGCAAACACCATGGTGAGAAGGTTGTAACAAATGGTGGAGTTATAAGGGCCGTGACAGATTCTCTTGTGGTGTTTAAGGGCACCAAGGAGAAATTTATATGTTCTCCAAGGGAATACTTAACATGTGGAGCTATTGCGGTGATCTCTATAGTGAGTCTAAATTTGCATTTTAGTTCTTGGCAATGGAGTAAGCAAGCAAGGTTAGCGATATGGCAATATTTGAAACTGTAAATCTCAATTAGGTTGTGAGGGGGGGTCACACAATGTTATGGAAGGTGAAATTCTCTTTTGATAATGCAATCGAAACTGCAGAGGTAGGCAGACTTATGATGACAGACATGATGTTGGCATCAAGGTCTCTTAGTGCCACTGTCATAATTTATTTGTGTTAGTTCTTCTTTCATGTTCTTTATTTGAATTGCCATTGTTGGTGCGATTGTTTTTTCGCCACGAAAACCATAATCCATGCGCATTTCATATGTTTCAAGAAACTTCAATGGATAACATGAAATTAATAAATAAAGAATTTAAACAATTTTTAATTCAATGTCAAGATTAATGGTGTTCCTTTGTGTGGTTTCCATTACATGGATTGCTTTTAAATTTGTCATTAGATTTTTCAATCCTAAATGTCCTTAGTGTTGGACAGCATCCCATCCATATTATATTGATTTGGGGACACTCAAATATATGCTCATTGATTAGGATTACCCCCTCCCCTCCTTATGCGCAACATGAAAATGCATGAGGTACAAGTGTGCAGTTGTATAAACAATGAATATGTAGGGAGTGGTATCACTAAATACCAAATTTTCAAAGGGCGTGTTGAAGTAAAAAAAACTAATTAAAAATGAGTGATAACTTGTCATTACATTGAACTTTAGTGAAGGTCTTATATGTCACGAAATATATGGATATAAATATGAAAGATAATACTCAAATTAAGATATTTTTACTTTCATACCTCCCCAAGAGAAAAGAAAATCCCGCAGTCAATATCAGATTCTACTGAAATTTCAGGGACAAAACCTTCAACTTTACCGACCTTTTTCTTTACCAAAAACAACATCGACTCTCCAAATGGATCTATAAAAGTGAAACCAATGATTTAAGAACCAATAAAACTAAGAAAGTAAAGTAAAAATAATAATAATGGTGTACTCAAACCTTCACAAAGGATGCCTTATATGGTAAAGAACACGACGTCTTTGCTCAAAGATATGGCATTAAGGCGATACTGAAAACATTTCTCTGGAAAACGAGCTGAAAACAAAAATTACTTATAAGTTACCAACTCATAAACACTATGGTTTTAATTACTTAGGTACCTCCCTAGTTCCAATTTTTAGATCTGGTAAACTCACTAATTTTATATTATACGTTGGTAACTTTTCCAACGAACCATTTAAAAAAAATAAGACAATAAAAACTCCCTCCAACCTCACCTGCGATATCTACCCTTCCCTCCAATCCCCACCTGCGATCTTGAATTTTCACTCAAATAAAAATTATATTTCTTAAATTCAAAAGTTACATTTTCATGTCCACAACTACTCTCACCTCCTCTCTATTACAAACATGAACATTTTGATATCAAGGTAAGTTTAGGGTTGTAATTCTCCCCTACATGCGATGATTATGGTGGTGTGGTGACGATGGAGGGATGTGATGGTGGCAAATCGATATTAAAAATGTAATACCCCGTAAAGTTTTGGAATAAAATATTTCGATTTAATGGAAATTTATGATTTTGGATTTTTTTTAATAATAAATTAATTTGGGAGAACTTAAAATTAAGCTAGCAAAAAATAATTAACACATAAATAAAATTTTGGGCGCGTGTCGTTTTAGCATAATAAAAAGTCCAAGTAAATTAAAAATATTTGAGATGATTTTGGGGGAGTGTCGGAGACTCGATTTAGTGTTTTAAATATCTAGAATTGGGCCTGGGTCATAGGTCTATAAGTTGAGAAGCTTTGGGGCTAATTAGATTATGGGTTCGGGTCCATTTGGGGGTCCAAAAGTTGGGTATTAGGCCTAACTCGGGATTAACACTAATGAAGTGTTTAAGTGGGAGTAAACCACTCCCCCACCATCATTATAGAAAACCTAAACTGCCAGTAATATGAGAAGAGGGGAAAAAGCCAAGGAAGAGGAAAAAGGGCAAAGAGCAAGGGAGAATCAAGGAAAGAAATCATATATGTTCCAATTTATTTCTTAATGCATGTAATTTACCTCCTTTTTATATTTCTGGGAATTAGGCAAATTATGTTTGTTTTTATGATGAATAACACATGTAGAGGGTTGTTCCTATATTGTAGAATTGTTCCCAGAATTATTAAAAAATGGGATTAAATTCTTTAGGGTTCTTGATATTAGAATTGAGGACATATGGAACCTTTAATGTAGAGGAAAGTAATGGTAGTATATAGGTTTAAAATCTAATGAAAACCTCATGATAGATGTTCTATATTATGGACTAACAGTGTTGGAGATTTCATGAAAATCAGAGTTGAAATAGATGTTTAATGTTCACAAGTCCTGGAAGAATTGTGTATGATATTGGGATTAAATCATGTAATTAATGTATCTAAGAGGAGTAAACAAGGTCTAGGGATTCAACTATATAACTATGAAGTAATGTAAACCATTAGAAGTGAATTTAGAATGAAGAATAAGAATCCTGTCTTGAACCATATAAGCATATTTGGGCTGCTGTTCAGGCCCGAATCGATCCGCTTGACCAGCGTATCGATTTGGGCCTTACCGAATCGATTCGCCCCTAGGGACAAAGGGAATTGGGCTTTGGATTTGGTTGTGGGTATTTTTAGGAGTTCAAGCGAGTGGGTAGAACCATGTTTGGTTCAATAGCGAATTTATTAAAAATATAAATGTCTTCACATCAAATTGGAGTGATTTTATTTAACAAAGGGGTTAAGTAATTATAAAAGGTGGGATTATAATTATCTGATGATTAAATATTATTTGGACACCTGTGGATATTAGGTGGGATATTTAGGTAATTATAGAGTAACTACCTACACTCATTATATGAGATAAGTAATAAATAATTATATATGGGAAAAGTAATACTTTAATTGGTGGTAAATTATCAGTAAAGAGGGAAATGTTGTGGACTTGGGTTGGATTACTATGGTAATTATGGAATAATTACTTCTACATATTATATGGGGGTAATAATATGTATTATTGTGAATTTATGTGGACTTTGGATGGACTTTTATGGTAATTATAGAGTAATTACTTTCAAAAATTATATGCGAAAAATAATATGTATTATATTACATTTGTTTGTGGACACATCAGTGGACTTACCTATCGGCTCAGGGGTTCGCGCGTTCAGCCAATGACCACACGTCGGCACATGTGGACTTGGTGTTGTGTAGGCATATAGGTACTATGTAGAGGCTCCACTCTCGAGTGGTAGGTGTGGCGCTGACCCTTCCTGTATTACCGTTGGGTATGGATCGTATACAGGTGTTCTGCGTAGGGACCGCCCCTAACTTATGTGTGTTTTGTGGTGTCTACTTAGGATGTCAGGATTCCTTGAGAGTGTATCACTTGGATGTTAGGATTCCTTTGGACTTGCCGATAGAGCACGAATTTGACACAAATGGTAGATGACCTTGTGTGTCACAATTATGGACGGACATATATTATAAATGCCCCGGATACCATATAAATAAATTATTTGCCTAAAAATGTGGCTATAAATTAATTTTTTGATCATTTATTTCATAGTGGATATTGATGCTTCTTAGGTGGAGATTATGAAACTAGAAAATTATGAATAATTAAATGTAGTCAGCAAATTTAAATCAGTTAATCATTGTATAAAATTGGCTCGTAGTCGTAATTATTATTTGGGGATTTTGGGATGCGAGACATGTCACACTTAGATGAGGGGTGAGGTGCTATACGCATGTGAGTGTCGAAAAGGGGGAATACTTATTTTGTATAAACTGTATTATTGCATTATAATTAATTAAGTTAATAATTTCACACCTCGGACTCTTGACCAAATTATAAATGTTTTCGCCCAGATTATTTCTAGATAGGGATAGCGGGACTGTTGATGTACCAACCTTGTGATCTCTCAGTGGTTAACAACCATCGGATTGTGGACTCTAGCTTAGGTGCTTTTTTGCCTGAGTTTCGTTATTTTATTTGGAAGTATTGTAAGGGCATAAGAACAAGATTTATTTAGTTATTTACATTATGTTGGAGTTTGTGATATTACTTGCTATTGGATTTATTCTCCGGTTAGTGTTGGTTTGGTTTTAATTATTGTCAGAGTTATATTCATAACGTTTTAAAGTATCGGCT
This sequence comes from Sambucus nigra, assembly GCA_949130495.1. Classification (NCBI taxonomy): domain Eukaryota; kingdom Viridiplantae; phylum Streptophyta; class Magnoliopsida; order Dipsacales; family Adoxaceae; genus Sambucus; species Sambucus nigra. Next base: position 4,010,576 of record CASBWL010000040.1, on the reverse strand, counting down.
TTTAAATTACTATATTTATGTTATGTTGTGCTGAGAATGGTATTAATTGATCGACAAGCCCCATCTTCGGCGTATCGTGCCTGGCCAGCCTTTATGTGAGAAAATGGGGGTTATTACAAAGACCTGGATCGGTGGATGGATTATCAGATAATCTATGTTGGACAGGGAGATAGAGAAGGGATTTGTTGTGATGAAAGGAGGGCAGCTTTGATGACAGTTCAAGGCCGAAGGTGCTTTCGCTTAGTACATTGGTTAATAAAACATGTGGCAGATACATTAGAAAATGTGCAAAGGGAGGCAGTAGACATCAAAAGTTAATTGTCTTCCATAAGGCAAATAAACCGCTCGGGTGAAGGAGTGGTTGCACTCAATTAATGTGATAACATTTTCATGGAGTCTATTTTCAAGTGGATTGGAGTGGCTTCGCTACCTCATGCAAGTGAAGGACACGTGTACAAAAAAACTGGAAAAATCGAAAAACACACCCAGACCATCACGGACAGAACTTAAAATGACATTTTTTTCACCTGGTTTAGCATGCAGTTTGCGAAGGGGAGAACCTACAAAAGACGGTTTGGTTTGTAGTTATATATAGTTTGTTTGAACCAAACCAAACCAAACCAACTTGGTGTATAATTACTTAAAACCCTCATAAACCCTTATTTCATTTCATTTTCACTCCAACTTAACCTACGTCTCCCTCTATCTCGTCTCTCTCTTTCCCTCTCGATACACATGAACTTAAGAAATCATCCAAGTCCATAAATCACAAACTAAAGGAATGGAGTTAAAAAAATACATCGAATTGAATGAATTGAACTAAAAGGTGTTCATTTTTAACATCTTCGATTGATGTTAATCAAAGTAATCAAAGGTTATAAACGAAGAGGTACGGGATTTCACTTGAAATTTTAGAGGGTGTATGACATTTTACTCTCACTTATAAAGCTATAATCGACCAAACTGATTTGTGGTTCTTCGATTTTTGATCTGCAGCTTTTTATAGGGAGGTCTCTAGTTTATTTCGGAGTCACTTGTGAAAGGAATGAAGTTAGGTCCTATGATCAGATTTATATGGACTGAACAACATAGGAGAGTAAAACAATATACCTACCAATCTATAATTTATTTTCCAAAGATCGGATCACTACTATCGGGGAACAAGCTCGTATTTTAATTCCTTTTTATAGTCATGATAGTGGGCTTGCTCACTCGTTTTTTCCCTCAACCTTCTTCTCCTAATTCACCCTATCTTTTCCATCCTTCAGATTGACATCCAATAAGGTGAGCGATAACGTATCATGTTACTAATAGTTATTTTATTGCTAGTATAAAAACATATAAGGATCCGGGATATTCAAATAAATTGATCATGTAACCCAGTATTAATAGAAAGGATAATTGTGAAGTCCCTTCACAATCGTGCTCCATTAGTACTCTTCACTGTCATAATAGAAGTTTCGGTGTTTTCATTAAAAAGATGTTAAAAGAATCGTTACAAGTGGACTTCAAAAAAAAAATCTTTAATCATACACCATTGGGAATTCATTTCAGCTCTGTGCGGGGGGAATTCTTTCGTTGGTGGAAGAGAATTCTTCAGTTCATCTGGCAGCATATATATATACTACTTAAAAAGAGGGGGTTGTGATCTTAACCTTCAAATCACTAAAACATTCTCCAATAATATACATACCCCATATTACCCTTCAATCCTGTTTAGGAGTGGACTTGCTTGCATGACCAGACCCACTTAAGTGAGTAACCCTTGACATCATTCTCAAATTGAAAGACAAACCAAAATCCAAAAACCCTATCAACAACCCCAAACTCTCTCACTCCCCTCCTCTCTGCTACAACATGCCAGCCTCCTCTCCTCTCAACCAAATGGAACCTGAGGCATCTCCTCCTCGCGCCGTTGTGTCTCAGCCAAATGGAACTCAAGCCCAAATACATAAAAAAAATTAGGTATTTTCTTTAAATCTCTCTCTATCAAATGGAACCCAACCCCAATCCCAACCCCATATCTCATAGTTTTACTCCCATTTGTGATAAATTGGACTTGTTTTAGTAAATGGATTTTGTCTTTATATTTTGTAATAAATTTATGGGAGTTGTCTGGATAACTAAGTGCAGATTTAGAAGACAATGGGTTTTATTTATTTGTGGTTGCTGGGGTGTATAATAATTTTTTTCTAATAGGTTTTCATAAGTTTTTTTTCTTACGCAAGCACACTGATTTTGATGAGATTGTTTCATATATGCATAGTTATCAAAATCGTACGATTTGCGAGTCAAATCGTACGAATAGATTCGATTTAGGACCAAACAAATTCGGATCGGGGTTATAATCGCAAAGGGCTATAGAATCGGATGATATGAGTGAGAATCATACTATTCGGTTTGAATCGTGAATCGTTTCGTTAAACGATTCACTTAATAATCCACACATAGCCTATTTTTTAACCCAACAAATCAGAAAACCCTTTTCGACTAACGCACCAAAAAACAAAAAACCCTCTGAAACCATTACGAAGCCCCTTTTCCCAAACCAACATCCATTACGAAGGCTGAAATCTTATTTTTTCTGGAAATCGAAGGCTGAAGTCTTATACGGTTTGTTTTCTTTTGCTATTTATTTTTTTTGTTATAAAACCTTTCTTTTGCTTATATTTTGTTATATGTGGGACGAAGTCTTATATGTAGTTTTTTTATTTATTATTTTTGTTTATTACTAATTTGTTTAAAGGCTATTTTTTTACTAATTAATTTGCATAAAGGCTATAATTAATTTGTTTAATGACCTGCTACTAATCTTCCTATTTTTTATAGTTATTTTGCTGATATAAAACCATTACCATCTGTTTATTTATTTTTAATTAGGATAACCTAAGTTATTTCGCTATTTTATTTGTATATTTAGGTTTTTTTTGGCTGTTTTTTCATTTGCTATTTTTTTAAGTTCTTTTGTTGTTTTCTTTTTTTGAAGTTCTTTTCTTGCCGTTTGTTTTTTTTTTGTTTGTTTTTCCTCTGTTTGCTTAAACCATATGTATTTGATTAAAGTTTTTTAGTTATTGTTTGAGTTGTTTATTAAATAAATTGATATTGATTTGTAGGTTGTTTGATCTTTAAAAATCAAGATGGTAAAGTCACAGGGCAAGAAAGAAACCGATCCAATTTGGACTCATTGCACCAAAGTGAATGAGAACAATAGAATGAAATTGAAATGTAACTATTGTGGAGCAATAAAATGGGGAGGAGTTTTTCGAATGAAACAACATTTTACCGAGACTCATAGTGATACTAGTATGTGTGAACATTGTCCCGAGGCCGTTAGAATATTTTTTCAAGAGTATTTGTGTTAAAATGCTACTTCCACGGTTGGTAGCAATCAAAGTCAAGCAAATATTGAAGTTGAATACTTTCAAGGGGGGAACGATGATGATAGAGGTTCGACGGGGAAGGGGAAAGAGGGAATGGATAGGTTAGTTATTGGGGGGGGGGGGGGGGGTGAGGGAAGGGGTAAACAACAAACCCTCAAACAAATACTAAAGGATAGGGAGCCGGTGTGCAAGGATATGTTGAGGTTTTTCTATAAGAATGATCTATCATTCAATCTTGTGAAGTGTTCTCTTTTTAAAAGTAAATTGGTGTTCGTTGGAGAGTTTGGAAAGGGATTAAATCCCCCTAGCTATCATGAAGCTAGGGTCATGCATTTGAAAAAGGAAGTGGAAAGTGTGCATATCTTGTTGGAGAGGTATAAAAAGGAATGGAAAAAAATGGGGTCCTATATTTCAAAACACCGTTACAAAGGCAAGAGAATTTACCGTGTATATTTATAGGCATACATGGGTGCTTGATTTGTTTAGAAGATTTTCAAATAAGAGGGAATTTACTAGAGTGGAAGCAACTAGATTTGCCACTTCGTTTCTCACATTGAAGAGTTTTGGAGAAAATAAATGGGCATGGAGGCGTATGATGATGCCGAAAATCAGCACCACCAGGTGAGGTGTTTGCAAGCTCAATACAGGTGCAACAATGGCAGCACAGCGATATGGATAAGGTAAGAATGAGGTGAGGATAAGAGGAATGAACACAGGAATATAAGTGGTTCAGCCAAACCGGCCTACGTCCACTGTGAGTGTGTGTGAATAATATCACTGAAAGAAGGCACTAATGGCCATGGATACAACCTCTCAAGCTCTTTCTCCCTCTACAGTGTATACTTAGAATTTCAGCTAGGGTTTCAATATCTGGATCCTTTTGCAAGGTTGGGGTGATCCCATTATATAGTGCCTAGGGGGTGTAATGTACCCCCTATGCATGTAATGTGCATGTGTGTAGCTTCCTCACCAATGGTGGTGTGCCAGCTGTCAGGGCCACATGTAGGTAATGATGATGAAATATTCCCCCACATGTGGAGAATAATCTTGTTATAACTGATTTATGCCCAGGTGTCCTTGTCCAAATGTCAACAGGTGCTTGGCAGTCATGTTGGTGAATGGCCTCGGCATTGGAGAGGCCGAGTTATAAAGGTTAGTCGTCCGCTCAGCCCGCGAGGTGTCATGAGGTGTCTCGGCTTTATGTCAGCCGAGGTAGATGCTTGTGTCGGCCTGAGCCGAGTCATTGGCGTGCTGATTGCTAAGCGATGCCTCTGGTAACCTCGGCCTCCTCCGAGGTAAGGTGGATGTTGAAGATGAATGTAGAGCTTCTCGTTATCTTGACCTACTGTTGACTGGGGTTGATGTTGACATCTGTGATACGAGGTGCACCCGGGGTGGTGCGTGTGGTAGTGTCGGCCTGGGCCGAGGGATGATATCGTGGCCCCCCCTGCACCGGTGGGCCGGCCATCGCCTCGGCTCTCATCTCGGCCGAGGTATGCTCCTCTAGGCCGAGGTCATACTTGGGTATATCAATCACCCCCCAGCCCTTAGTCATTTGCGAGAGCGGGTGGCTAAGGGGTTCTTGCCTCCGAGGTCTATTCACCCCAAAGTCAATACCCGCATGACACTTGTCCATTGCCAGGGCGTGCCCACTTGGTTGGCACATGCTGTCAATTGTCCCTTGGGCTTCCCAAGGCAATGATGAGCCTTGGGAATCGTGCCCAAGTATTTAAAGGCTAAAACCTTCCTTTTTCTTCTTCTTCCTCATTTCTCTCCTGTTCAAGCGATTGTTCCCCTGTTTTCTGCAAATTTTTCTCTCCGAAGCTAGCCTCTGCTCCAGCGATTGTTCCGCCGAGGGATACCTCATTTCCTGCGCGATACTCTCCACCTTATTCACCAATCTTACCTTCAGGTATCCTCCCTCTCCATCTCCTTCGTTTTTGATATTTTTAATTTTGAACTTTCCGGTTAGTTCTTTGAGTTTTCCGGTGAGATCTTGGGGTTTCCGGTTAGATTTTGAGTTTTCCGGTGGGCCAGGCTTCCTGCATAGGTTCTTTAGTTTGATCTAAAATTCCCTTAACTTTTCAAGCCATCTTTGTTTGTAGTTTTTAGGATATTCCCCAAGTTTAAGGTCTGCAAAAGCCTTGGGTCGTCCCCAGATGCTCAGACCCTTGTACCAACTTCTTGAAGACTTTCCATCTCTAAAAGAGAAGACCTTGGATAAAATTAGACAAATAGAGAGAGCTCAGGAAGAAGCTCGTAGGTCGCAAGAGTTCCCCATCAGACCCCTCTTTCCTCCTCCTCTCAAGGTAGTATACCCTCGTCCTCCTGAAAATTTTTACCAGACAGACGCCTCTGCCAACAATTTGCCGATGTCCGAGTCTGAGTCTTCTACCTCTGATCCAATGTCAGTGGACTCTTTCCAAGAGGCCATGGACTTCACTACTCAGGCTGACCAGAACCCTGATCATGCCGAGGTCTCTAGTCGTGCCTCGTCCCAGAATGGCACAAGTACCTCTAGTTCTTCTTCAGAGGTTGAACTTGTAGAGCCAAGTGTGG